>PITA01020001.1:0-36084 GCA_004023965.1 Spilogale gracilis | reverse complement strand
TTATAGTGTTTAACCACTGTATTATACTTCCTTTCAAGTGTCCTGCTCATTTATCAAAGTATAAATTTATACTTAACATTTTTTTTTAAGTTTACTTAGTTATTTGAGAGAGAGAAAGAGCATGAGCAGGGGGAGGAGCAGAGGAAGAGAATCCCAAGCAGACTCTGAGCTGAGCACAGAGCCCCTAGGCAAGGTCTGATCCCAGTCCTTGAAATCATGACCTAATCCGAAACCAGGAGTCGGATGCTTAGGAGATTGAGCCACCCAGACAAAGTTATACTGAATAATGCCTTAGTTCCACAGCATCACAAAACCATTCCTTCTTGACAGTGGACATTGTTTCAGAAATTGGATTTTCTCATTGAACAATGTATATTTTCAATGATCACTGGACAACTGGGGTATCCTCTGACAATTTTAATGAAACTTTTTCCTACAAAAGTCAACCTACCTTCAAAAGTTTAATGTATTTCAAATTTAATGGTGCTATATTTATTCTTAGATTTTGCAAAGAATTTGAAAAGTGGGCACTTTTGATAGTTATGATTTTGATATGATTTTATTAATAAAACCCAAATGTTCAAGCAAAATCTTTCATTTGCCTTGTTAATGGTAGGCACAAGCACCTATTTATTGGGAATAGCTTATATTTTTCTTTTTTTTCTGTGTCTTTTTATTTCCCTTCAGAAGTCTCTTACTTTTTTCTCAACAGTGGCAACCACAGCAAGAACACTGTATAAGGCACAGCACAGATCCTAGCACATTATAAGAATTTAGTTGAGGTGTAAAGCATTGATTAATGAATTCTTGATTAAATAAATGAATTCATATCTCAACTTATAAAAATGAGTAGGCACTGAAGTGCCTGGGTGACTTGGTCGGTTATGCTGTTGAGTCTTGATTTCTGCTCAAGTCATGATCTCAAGGTCATGAGATTGAAGCCCACATTGGACTCCATGCTGGTTGTGGAGCCTGCTTAAAATTCTCTCGCTCCCTCTCCCTCTGCCAATTCCTCCCTGCTGGCCCCTGAACTTTCTTGCTGTCTTTCTTCAAAAAAAAAAAAAAAAAAAAATCCAACTCCAACATTCAAGGAAAATGGGATGGAAAGAATGGGAAAGAAAGTAAAGAAATCTGATTTATTATACATTCTTGATTATTTTCCTCTGCATTTATTTTCTATAAAAAATACATTTACTTTTCCTGTTGATAAGAACACTTGAATTCAGGCACCTGGGTGGCTCAGTTGGTTGAACGACTGCCTTTGGCTCAGGTCATGATCCCGGAGACCCGGGATCGAGTCCCACATTGGGCTCCCTGCTCGGCGGGAAGCCTGCTTCTCCCTCTCTCACCCCCCCTGCTTGTGTTCCCTCTCTGGCTGTGTTTCTCTCTGTCAAATAAATAAAATCTTAAAAAAAAAAAGAAAACACTTGAATTCTCAGACTTCCTTCAATAAATTTTTTTAATGATAGAATCTGCCAGGTTTTTAGCCATTCTAAAATTATCAGCATTATATTCCCGAGGAAAGGCAAGCAAGTCATTAATTATCATCAACAGTGGCTTACATTGAGAATCAAGAAGCTTCCAATATGCAATCAAAGCCAGCCATCTATGTAGAATACAACCTATCATCAGGAGAAAGCCACTATACAGAGCAGGTTAGAGATAACTATAGCAGACATGTGTCAGGTTATAATAATCTAAGATTGTGCAGCATTAACTATTTTTTACCAAGGCCAATCCACTTACAGAAACAAAGAGAAATCTTCTTCACCATATCATTTAAGAGATGACCAATCTGCAGAGCAAGGTACGTACAAACCACTCAACCATTTTCAAAGACATCAGTGAGTCCTGATTATATATATATGCTCTGGGGGTGTCATGGAAGCAAAGAAACTATTTGAGAATTGGTTTATCCTCTTGATTTTCAGCCCCCATGGTTTTAAAGTACCACTTCAAACTGTAAGTTGCTCCTCTTAACTTATTGCTTCTGTATTTTCTTTCCTCTATCTGATTTTATCTGCATGGTAGATTTGATTTATATTGAAAAGGATCTACAAAATTATAGAGGATCAAAAGTGTTTAGTTTCTGAACTGTCTTTCAGGAACTCCCTCTTGCTTCTTTTGAATAATAATGATATCGTAAAAGACAGATAGATTGTATAGTCCAGTGTTTTTGTTTTGTTATATGTTATACTCTTTGCACTGCACTGTACTATACTATATAATGCTAGTAAATAATATCAACCTTCTAATTATTTATGTTCTTTACATTTAGCTGAAATAGAGCTAGACAGCTGTTTTCTTTATTTATGTAAAAACTATATTATTGTTTCACAATTTTAGCCATGGAAATCAGCAAAGTACAAAATAACCCTGAGTTTGAAAAAAAATCCATACTACTTAAATATTAAAGAACTCTTAAATAAGCTCTTTAATGAAGTATAGGATGAAAAGTCAAAGAGGCAGATTTTCACAGCCTAATGAGATCAAATACAGTTATAATGTTCACAAAATCTTGCATTGAATATATGAGCATTTACTTCAACAAAATAATAAGAGTAAAATAAAATAACGTTGTAAGAGTTTTCTGCACCTCTGCTTAGGTGTTAATGGTTCTTTGTCTTATTGTTACTTTGGTTACCATGATTATCAGCACCAGCTTTGTGGCTGGTGATCTCTTTATTCTGCTTATTGTAGCAAACTAACATCCACCTCTCTTTCATTTTGAAGAGTCAACCATGGGGCATCCAGTGATAGTTTCAATAACTACAGTTATTTCCTATCCCCTTCATACCTATGAATCTGGGAAATAATTATCCTGAAAACTGTATGAAAACTATTTTTTTGAAGGCCAACAGTTATTTCCTCACTAGCAAATCTACCAGTCTGATGACCTATTGTTCAGATGTGGTTCAGACATGGGAACACAGAGGCCTTGCTGATCTATGGAGCCAGAAATGGGAGTTTGATGCTACTAAGGAGACTTGACTTGTCAGACAAGATACCAGAAAGACAGAGGATATCCAGAGAAGGAGATTCAGAAGTCTGTATCGAATCTATACGAAGCTCTAGTTACTATTCAACTGATTATAAGTACAGATACACAGGATAAAACTTCATGAAACCAAGAAACAACAACAAAAGAAATTAAATTGAAAAAAAAAAAAAAAGGAAAGAGAATCTACTGAAAAGGAGATTGATAACTGTTAAGCCTGAAAAAGGGATGAAAAATATTTGTGTGTAAACCAGTCAGTGTGGAGAGAATATCTTCTACACCATGGATTTGGAGAGATATCCCACAAGTATTACACGATTAGAGAATAAGGACTCTAGAGCTAGAATAAAAGCAATTTTAAAACTGTCCTAATGCTGCTGAAAAACAGGATTTTAATAAGTATGCCAATTGTTAATAAGTAAATGAACTACCTACAAGAACCAAACTCATCGCTTTATTAGGTAAGGTAATAAAACAGAGATACTCAACATTAGGCATTCTTCATATCTAACATGAAAAATAAAAATTGTAGACATGTAGAAAATCAGAAAAATGTGACCAATAAATACAAATTGGGGTAGGGCACCTGAGTGCCTCAGTCATTAAGCATGTGCCTTTGGTTCAGGTCATGATCCCAGGGTCTTGCATCAGGCTCCCTGCTCCATGGGATGCCTGCTCCTCCCTCTCCCACTCCCCCTGCTTGTGCTCCCTCTTTCACTGTCTCTCTCTCTCTGCCAAATAAATAAATTAATTAATTAAATATATATATCTAATTTAAATATATACTTAATTATATATATATATATATACTTAATATATTATATATTCATATATATGAATTGGGGATAAATAGGGAATCTTAGTAAAGACATGGAAACAATAAAAATTAATCAGATGGAAATTCTACTGTTAAAACATACATCATTTAAAGGGAAAATTTTTTTTGGCTGGATTTAACAGAAGACTAAACCTGTAGAAGTAAACTTAAAGTGACTTTAAAGATAGATCTTGAAAATATCAAACAGAAGTAAATGTTGAAATAAAGATTGGAAAATAATTGAACAGCACCCTACTGATCTATGGGTGGATCTATTAGGTGGACTTTATGTGATTAGAATGCCACAATAAGAGAGGAAAGAGACAGAGAAATCATTGAGGAAACAGTAGTCAAAAGTTTTCAAAGAATTTCAATAAATGGGGAGCCTGAGTGACTCAGTCAGTTAAGCCTCTACCTTCAGCTCAGGTCATGATCTCAGGATCCTGGGATGGATCCCTGTATCAGGTTCCCTGCTTGGTTACATAACATCTTTAAAAGAAAAATTGCAATAAATACCAGGCAACATAAACACACAAAGCCACATCAAGATCAATCATAATTAAACTACTAAGAACTGATGACTGAGAAAAAATATTGAAAGTAGCCAAAGAAAAAATCTAGATCACATGCAGGGGGGAAATCATTAGGGATAATTCATCTTCTTGTCAGGAACAATGGAAGCAAAATAAATACACAAACAAACATCAGTAAGAGCATCAGGTCCTGGGGGGTGGAAAGAATTGGCATAGAGTTCTGTACCCATTCAAAACTGAAAAAACTCAACCTAGAATTCTATAGTCTTAAAAAAACAAAGGCAAAAAAAATATTTTCAAATAAATTCATGAGAGAATTTGGCACCAACAGAGTTATCCTACAAAAAGTGTTAAGGAAAATTGTTCAAACTGAAAAGAAATGATATCGGATGGAAACACCAAGAACTGAGTGTACCATAAATGATAAGTAGGTTAAACATATTTTTTCTTATTTTAAAAATTAATTTTTAAATGACTCCTTAAAACAACGAATAATGATAAGTTTGGAGCTATAGAATTAAAAAAAGAGAACTATTCCAGAGAGTACCAGGACTAAAAGGGGAAATGACAATATACTGCTTTAAGAATCTTACATTGTGGGGCACCTGGGTGGCCCAGTTGGTTAAGCAACTGCCTTTGGCTCAGGTCATCATCCCAGAGACCCGAGATCAAGTCCCACATCCGGCTCCCTGCTCGGCGGGAAGCCTGCCTCTCCCCCTGCTTTTGTTCCCTCTCTGACTGTGTTTCTCTCTGTCAAATAAATAAAATCTTTCAAAAAAAAAAAAAGAATCTTACATTGTATGTGAAGTGATATTCAGTGGAGGCTGTGATAAGTTAAAGATATATATATTGACAACTGTACAGAAACCAATAAAAAACTAAAGTGAAGACATACTAATGAAGACAGTAAACACATCAAATGTACTGCTTGGAAGACCAACAGTTGTTTGACTTTAGGCTTCAGAGGCATTCGATACTCCAGCTTTCCAGTAGGCGACTAAAACAAGTTTATTGTAGGCAACTGTTGGGTTTAACAAAGTTTTAAGAAGAGTTTTGAGGACACAAAACAAGTAGGAAGACAGAGAAACCAGAGTCCTTGAATCAAAAGCCTAGTAACAGTGAGTAGGATGTTTGTACCAATGCAACCGGAAGCCTTAGGGTTGTATTGCTTGATACCAGAGAAAAGTCTCTGCCTCATATTGGCAGTCAGAATTCAGTGATAGACTACCAGTTGCACAATTAATGAGCAGTGAGAGGAAAACTAGCAAGTTTTGGGATGGACTGGCTGGGCTGAGAATAAAATATTGGACATAAGACCAAGAGGTAGAAACCTGGAAAGGACTGAGGGTCATGGGATGCCATCATTTCTGGAAACTGTTGTCTCTCAAACCAGAATTATGATTAGAAAGCCAGATTATTCTCAGTTATAAATTTTCAAAAAACAGATGCTGTCTTTCTTAACCCTTCATAGTGAAGTAGATTACATAACATTCTTTATATACAAAGAGCTATGCAATATGAGGCCAGCAGAATTTTTTTATATAACTGATGTGATTGGTGAGGTATGTTCTATTTTCCAAGATCATGTTTCCAAACTGTGAGAGTTTTCTAAAACTTTCTGAATTTTTTGATATATGTGGGAAGGAATTACCTCTGGATTTTTTTTTTAATGGCTTTGAAGTCCTCAGTAAACTGCTGAAGGAACTGATACAAGAGATGGACTTCTTTTCTTCTGACTGAGGAATATAGAAAGCACACTTTGGAAAGGAAGAAATACTTAGAGACCAAATGTCAGCTGTACATGTCTTATAACAGAATGTGGACTTCATAACACTTCTTTCATTCCAGAAAAAAATAAAAATGGCCTCTTTGTAAAAGAATGCATCTTGCAATCCCTAGAAAGGAGTTTGGCATGAGATATAATTCAATTGCTATTTGAAAAACAAACAAACAAACCAGAACTCATTGACTATTGGGAAGTGATAAGAATATTAAGGTAAACCAATAATAATGCCACTTGTCTTTTCAAATTCCATCAATTTTTGTGAAAGTAAGAAGTGTAACCTAACTTTGATCAAATTAAAGAAATCTGTTCTTTTTCCTGAGATAAGTAGTGAGTACAAAGATAATCATTGTTTTGTTTTCAATAATCTTAAAATTTTATATGCATATTTTATATGCTATTTCACATGTATGACATTTTAAAATAAAACATTAAAAAACTTAATATGTCAGGAAGGCACCTGGGTGACTCAGTCAGTTAAGTGTCTTCCTTCATCTCAGGTCATGATCCTGGGGACCTGAGACTGAGCCCCGTGTTGGGCTCCCTCTTCAGCCTAGAGCCTGCTTCTCTCTCTGCTTCTCCCCTCTTCTCATGTTCTCACTCTCAGTCTCTCTCTCTCAAATAAATAAATATTTAAAAGATTAGTATGCCAGATATAAAGGTTATTTACTAGATACAATTGGTAAACTATGCATGTTTCTGATGAAGGGTAGGAAGAGATTCCTTATAAAAGGGTCCTCAAAAGTAATACACTAGGTTTTACGTATATAAAAGAAACAAATCTGAGTTGTGACTCATTCAGTGAAGAGCAGATCCAGTAGCCATGAGAAAGTAGCAGTTTCTGTGATGCAGGCAGATGAGGTTGACAAAAACCATCAGACTTCTGGGATGTAAGAGTAGATCATGGACCCATCTCCCTCAGCAAGGATTCATATACCTTCTGCACATTGTAACCACACAGATGCTTCACTTAAGACTTAAGACTTTTCTAAGTAGACTACCCTGACCACCCCTTCCCCAGGTAGAATTAACAGCTTCGTCTTGTGTTCTCTCTTTTTCCTTTATATTTCTTCTGAACTGAGAACTTATAAAACAAACTATGGTTTGTATGTGTGCATGCATGTAAAATTTCTCTCTGGGTATATTTTGAGTACTTAAAGGAATTTAGATACTTAAAGATGACTATCTAGGTAGTTTCTCTATACCTAATGCCTGAGTACCTAAGCGATCAATGTGTAAATGTATAGAAGGAATTATCAGGGTAGCTCCTCATTATCCTAACCTTTTTTTTTTTTTTTTTATTTCCTCTTCATGCCTGTCTTCTTTTCCTGGTGTTTGTTTTTGTTTTGTTTTGTTTCTTTCCACCTTATCTATTCAAATCCATCTGCCATAATGTCATCTCTCACAATTCTAATCCACAATGGCCACCCTTCTTCTTAAAAATCACAGTGCTAATGTGTCTTAGTTCAGGCTGCTATAACAAAATAACATAGCCTGGCTCAATTAAATAACACAAGCTTATTTATCTATCATAATTCTAGAGGTTTGGAAGTCCTAGATCAAGGTGCCAACAGATTAGGATTCTGGCAACAGCCTCTTCTTGATTTGCAGATAATCACATTCTCACTGTGTCCTCATGTGGTAGCTCTTCTTCTCCCTCTAAGAACATTAATCTGATAGTGGGAGCTCCATCCTCATGATCGTATCTAAACCTAATTGCTCCCAAAAGGCCCTATCTCCAAACACCATCACATTGGGTGGTTCATGCTTCAACACCCAAATTTCACAGCAAAAGAAAACAGTCAATCCATGCCATGTGACACATCATGTGACAAAATATAAATGGCTGATGGTTTAAGGCTAGAAGTCATCTGTCCTTCTTTCATATGGGACACTGGTAGGTAGTTGAGAGCACTCCAGTCATAGGCTCTCAGGCTCTTTGCTAATTCTAAGTCATGGTCTACTTCAGACACAAATATCATGCAACAGATTGTTAGGGTTTTTCTAATCATGTATGAAATGATAGTCTTGGCTCAAAATTTCCTCTTATTATCAATGAATGGATTTCTCTTAAGACATATCTCCCTGTAAAATTATTTCATGCACGTTCACCCTAAAGAGATTTTTTTCCCGACAGTTCCAACTATTTTCCAACAGTTCTCTCCTTCTTCTCATCTGTACACCCAATAAGCAACAACAACATGATAGATGATGGTAAGTGATAGATAGATGATAGATTGATGATAGATGATAGATAGATAGATGATAGATAAATAGATAGATAGATGATAGATAGATAGATAATAGATATACAGAGATATAGAGATAGATGATAGTCAGGACATGTAAATGTATGAGAATTATGTCATTCTACACTGGTAGTTACAGGCATATATGACTCCAGTTGGGATGTGAATGAGCACTTTATGAAAATTATTAAAGCATTCTGAAGGACTCAGATGTTGATAGGAGAAGGCACAATCTAAAGAGACGTTCTTTTTCAGAATTCTAAAATAACACAAAGCAGAGAATCCTGACCATTTCATCTCAATAATATTCTGGTAATCCGTAGTTGAAAAATCAGCTTTCAGTCCCCACTGGCTTCTCCCCTGACTCCAGCTCTTGGCTAATACCAAAGGCACAATGGAGAATGCAAACCTCTGACCATTTTAGGCCTCCTTAATCACTTGGAAAAGACCTAATCCCCAAACTCAACTTTTAGCAGGTAAATAGAAAAAGCAATCTGCTTTAAAGGCTAAAAAACAATCATAATCTTTACGTGCTTTTCTCAACTTCAGTACAATTTCATCTATAATATGCTGGAAATTTCAGTGGAAAGGGTATACTTTATGAAGTAGAAAATTGTATTTTTTATTTTCCTAGAATGTTCCTTCCCTTACTAACCTCTGATTCTATTAAACCCCACTGTGATTTTTTCCTGCAATTGAGCCTATGAAAAGTATAATTCTTTAGGAATTTCATTAAGACCAGCCCATGAACTGCATCCTGACTTTTTTCCTGCACAGACAATGTTCCTCTCATATTCTCTCCTCCTGGTGCTCACCCTCTGTTATGTCTGAGGAGAGAAATCAGATTTGCAGTTTTCTGGGCAGTGAAGAGGGAATTTGTCTTTTTCAAATTTCTCTTATACATTTGTCAATTATGCGAGGTTACCCGCAGACAAGGTTTTAAAGACTTTTTTTAAATTGGGATTGTAGTTACATATAAACAAATTTTGTACAGAAAGGGGAAAGAATAATGATGGCCACTGCATTCCAATATGAAATTAAAAAAACGATGAATGTGGAACGAGAGGGTATTATGCTAAGTGAAATAAGTCAATTAGAGAAAGTCGATTATCTTATGATCTCTCAGGTATGAGGAATTTGAGAGGCAGGGTAGGGGGTTGTGGAAGGAAGGAAGGGAAAAAATGAAACAAGATGGGACCTGGGAAGGAGATAAACCCTAAGAGACTCTTAATCTCAGGAAACAAACTGAGGGTTGCTGGAGGGGAGAGGGTGGGTGGGATGAGGTGGCTGAGTTATGGACATTGGGGAAGGGTATGTGCTATAGTGAGCGCTAGGAATTGTGTAAGCAAATAATAGATTATATGTTTAAAAAAAGAGAGAGAGAGAAAGCAAGAAACAAGGAATATATTTCTTTTCTATACCCTTGGAATAAAAATTAGGTGGCCATATATTGTGATGATTTTGCTCCTGTGTACTTTCTCCAAGCTCATCAAGTCATATATATTAAATATGCACAGCTTTTTGTATGTCAGTCATACCTCCATAGAGCAGTTTAAAAAAAAAAGAATTGAACTGGCAAACTACTCATATAATTAATCTATGCAGCACTTAAAGAAAGACTACTTTCTAAAATAAAGTTGTCAAAGATTTATTTAGATTTACTTTTAAATTCAAAATATTCTTAAATTATTAAGGTATGTGCACTCACAATGTGGACTTAATATGAGTCCACATATTTTGAAATTCCCATCCCCAATTTATCTGCAATGATCCAGACTCAAAGCCTTCATACCTCAAAGCCAGGGTCACCTCAATGTCCTACTTACCTCATTAAAATGACAGTTTTCTCCCATTTGCCCTATTGGTTATGGTGTGTATTCTGAGAGAAACTTAGTGATTACTCTCATACTCCACCCTCTCTGGCTACAAACTCACAGGCTCCCCACCCACTTGTATGGCATAAGACCTTAGAGAGGCCTCCCTCTGACAGTGTGACACCCTCACCTGGCTCCCCTCTGGGATTCTGGGAGTCTATATGCCTGTTTGCTGAGAATTTGTACCATCATGCTGCCTAAACCATAAGCTTAGGATCCCAGTCCTTCCAGAAACCACCCAGATGTCACGGACATGACTTCTTAGAGCCCTCAGGAGAGTGACCCCCCAGAAAGTCCTTCAATGTACTATAGTCCCTCTTAAATGCAAAACTACCAACTAATGCCACAAACACCATGCCCTCATTTAGGTTGCTGATTTGCGCTCCACAGCTTGGCCGGGTCATGGAAGGTGATGATGAGCTCTAGGGCAGGAAGGATTCCTATCCTGTTCCCACCATCCATGTGCCATCAGAAATCTTGCTAGTGTTTCATCTTGTCAGTTCGGCTCCTCTTGGTTAAATATAACTTCTCCAGTGTCCTCCTGTCTGAACTGTTTAAATGCCATACTCATTTAGGACTCAGGCCCCTTAAATCTTGAGTCTACCTAATTCCCAAGCCTCATTTCTCACTACCTATCTCATCACTCCATGCTGTCATGCTCTCCTTTGGACCCCCTAGGTCCTCTTGTCTTCCAGCTTCTTCTGCTTTCCCATCATCTCAGAAGGATTCTGTCCCTAACCCCCTGGGGTAACTTCTCCTAATTCCTCTGCAGACATTACTTGAATCTTCACTTGTTTTGGTGTCTGTCAGGAACCCAAGACTTGCATGGGCTCCCATGCCATAAAATTTTTTTAAAAATCATACATTTCCATTATAAAACTCATTTTATTAACTTAATTTTCCATTTTTTGTGTTATACTATAAACTCCATAAGAGGTAGGACCTCGTTTATTTTTCTTTACCTTAATACTTAATTTAGTGCAATTATATAGTATGCCCTTCAATGTATACTTGCCGAATGAGCTGAAAGTGGCAAGGATTTTATTTGTGTACCATACTGCATGAATTCAGCTGGGATGCAAAGAAAATATCTAGTATGTACTTTCATTCCTGTGGTATTTGTTAATCATAGTCCTCATTTATATTCTGTGTTTAGTCTTCACACAAGCCTGGTCTTCACACAGTCGCTTAAGCTGAGATATTGTTTGATGAGTTTACCATCACATACCTCCCTGCTACCAGTACACCATGGAATACTATCAAAATTACATTCCTTTTAAAATTTGGAATACAACTGTCACGGAGCCAGAAACTCCACTAATTCCCACAACAGCCAGGGTTCAAACAGGGAAACTGAAGTTTGGGCAGAGAAGTTCTGAAAATTGAGAAATGGGGAATGACAGAAGTCACTGACCAGTCAATCTGAGACCCATATACAGTTAGCCACTGATATGGAGCTGTGAAAGGTAATGCAAAAATCTGCAGATAATTTTTGGGGTCTATAGGCAGGGATTTGGGATAGGCCTGGTTGGTGAGTAGCAGGAGAGATGAGCTGGATACAGAGCACTGGATCTGAGCGTATGCTGGAATCTTCTCATCTGTGTGAGTCTGTCACAACTATGTGACACCTTCAGAGATCAATGGACAGTGCCTGACTTTGATTCTCCAAAGCTCACACAAGTATTTGTTTTGATCAACCTGCCAAATACACTTCAAAAAGGATATTCAGGGAGATATAGTTTCAAGTTAAAGGTATAATCATACAGCCTATCCCTTTTTATTATAGATCAATTTCAAGGTACACACGAGTGTGTGCACACAAAGATTAGCTTGATCTGAATGTTTCTGAATGAAACAAAGTTACAAACTTAGGAAAACTTTAAGGAAGAGTTAACGCAATAATCTTCACTGTTTAACATTGCTAAAATGACATTTCATAAAGTATTTTAAGCTGTTTATCTGTGTTATCTGGTATTTCATACCAGACTACCCCAAAACTTAGTGACTTAAAACAACATCAATAATGCATTTGCTCACAATTCTGCAATTTGGGCAGGGCTTGGTGGAAACATTCCAAGTGGGGACCATCATGCTGAGAAACTCTACTGGGGCCAGAGAATCTACTTCCAGGATGGTTTACACACAGTGTTGGCTGTCAGGTGGAACTCAGCCCAATGAGTGGTATCAGACAGGACCTCAATTCTCTGTATTTGGGCTTCCTCAAAGCATATCTGATGGGTTCCCTAAAGGGAGAACCTGAAGTGCCAGTCCTCTGAAATAATTCAGCCTTCCACTGACACAAGTCAAATCTACTATATTCCGTTGATCAAAGTAGCCACAGGTCCAGCAAAGATTCAAGAGGTTGAAGGAATATATTCTAGCCACAAATGGATTTTAGAGAGAACCAGCAAACATATTTCCAAGTCATGGTATATTGTCAATTTTACCAGGTAAGAATTAAACATATCTATCATAGGTATGCGATAAGTAATATTTCTCACTTGATAATTGCTAGAAAAATTCATGTGTACACTGGCCTTACATTTCTTTGCAGTTTTTAATTACTTCTTTCTGATTTTTGGTATAGTGAGAGGCAGAAATGTGAAAAGACTAAAAGTGTGGACTCCGGACAAGTCATCCAAGACTTGACATCCAGATTTGACCTTAAGCTAGTTTTATGGCTGGCTGATCTCTGCTTCAGTTTCCGACTTGTAAAATGATGCTAATAATATACTTACTTCATAGGCTTACTATCAGAATTAAATAAACTATATGTAAATATAAATAATCAAATAAGTAAAACATAATCATTAATAAGAATGCCTAACTTACTATAAGCAGTATTTAAGCATTTGCTATTGTTATTAATACTTCTTTCTATAAACCTTTCTTGAATTTGAAATAAATAATAGTATGGTATATTTTATTAGTGAAGTGCAAAGGAAAAACAATATGACAAAAATTTTCTCATTCAAATTAAATATCACTAAATAGAAAAATATAAAAACTTCCAAGGACCGAGTTTTCTTTTTTGAGTCAAGACACAAGTGATAAGAACATATACATATGGGTGTCTATGTAACATATATAGAAAGAGATAAATGTACTTAGAGCAGTGGCAATGAACTTTGGAGATATTTTATTATTTTGGAAATCCTTGAAGTTTCCATGGTAAGGTAGTGTGTTACATTATCAAATGCATTGAATCTAATAACAGACTGCCCTGGTTCAACCCAAGCTTTCACATATCCTCCTTTCTTGAATTTGATTTTAGGTCTATGATGTATAATTGCTGTATCTCATTTCTTCCTGTTTTATTTATTTCCTCCTATATTTATTATTTTATCTACCTGTAAAGTAGGTAAAATAATAATTCCTATTTGATAAGTGATGAAATGGTATAAACTAGCAAATGTAGAGGACATATAACACTCTCTATCAAATAGTAAATATACCAAGCTGCAGCTATTATTATTATTATCATTATTATCTTTAGCAACATTTGATTTTCAAGAATGTAATACAATTGAGTATTAGAACTTTCAAAATGTGGATTTATGAAATTTTGTATTCTCCTTTACAATTTTTCATTTCATCCCCTGCTCACATAAAAAATCACAATCAGCACATAGCAAGAACCTTTTAGCTCCATCCTTTCCTTTAAAAGGTCAAAAGCTTTAAGTTGAAAAAAAAAGAAATACTTTGTAAATTCAGAATATTCCAACAATATTCATGGTTTACTCTGGCACTCTACCTTTTCAGGAAACAGTTTCAAAATAAAATACGATCACTTAACAAATGAACTTGTCAAAATGACTGTAACTCGTGGTTTCACAAAGAGGGAGGAATATTCTGTGCACTGACATATGACAGGGGCTGCAGAATTTCCTGGTTGGTGGGACAACTGTTTAAGAAATCAGGCTACAATTTCCACCTTATTGTTCTTGTGAAAAGTTAGAAAAAAACATATCTTATCTAAATGAGGTAGAAATACAAAATGCTTCTAGATTGCTAACTTTGGAACTTCCAAACCCCAGGGAGAAGCCAATAATGGAGTTGCTAATTAAGTTGAGAAATATTTTCTACAATTGTTGTAAGTGAAATATAAGAATAATATTGGTGATGATAGGGAAAAAATATCCAACAAAGCCTTGTGTATTAGTTTGCTAGGGCCACCATAAAAAAGTACCACAGACTGATTGATCTAACAAATTTCTTTTCTCATAGTTCTGGAGGCTCTAAGTCTATGATCAAGGTGTCATCAGGTTTGGTTTCTCTTGAGACCTCCTCTCTCCCTGGCTTGAAGATGACTGCCTTCTCATGGTGTCTTTACAGGGCCTTCCCTCAGCACGTGTGCATTCATAGTATCTCTTTGTATGTCCAAATTTCCCTTTCTTATAAGGGCATCAATCATATTGGATTAGGGCCCATCTCAACAGTCTCATTTTAATCACTTTTTAAAAACCTTATCTGTAAATATGGTTACATGGTTACATGCTGAAGTATCAAGGATTGGAACTTCAACATACAAATTTTGAGGGGACATAATTCAGTCTGAAATATTATGGACTTAGATACTAGAGAAGTCTGACTAATACACAATCCATATTACTCAGTGTTCACCAGAGGTAGCAAAAGTCTGTGTGTGTGTGTGTGTGTGTGTGTGTGTGTGTGTGTGTGTGTGTGGTGTGTGGTGTGTGTGTGAGAGAGAGAGACAGAGACAGAGAGATAGAGAGAAAGAGAGACACAGAGAGAGAGATTTTAAGGAATCAGTTCACACAATTATGGAGGCTGGTAAGTCCAAATCTGTAGAGTAGGCCAGAAACTTGATTTAAGGAAGAGCCAGTGCTTTAGTTTAAGCCGAAATTCTGTGTCCTGGCAAATTCCTGAATTAGTTCCCTGAACTGTGGAGTTAGGGATATCATAGTGGAAAACCACTAGAATTGCTTCTACCCAGGAAAATAGTAAACAAAAGCAATACTGTATTCCTAGGCGGATTGCAGAGATTATTGCCACCATCAAGGATTTGCAAGATGCAGGGGTGTGATTTCCATCTCTTCTCCATTCAACCAGTCTATTTGGTCTGGGAAGAAGAAAGGTGGAACTGGGAGAATGACAGTGGATTATCATTAATTTTTTTGACTTTTTTAATATCTTATTTTATTTTTTAAGTGTTCCAAGATTCATTGTTTATGCCCCACACCCAGTGCTCCATGCAATACATGCCCTCAGTACCCATCACCAGGCTCTCCCATCCTTCCACCCCCTCCACTCCAAGATCCTCAGTTTGTTTCTAAGTCCAAAGTCTCTCATGTTTCATTTCTCTCCCTGACTTACCCTACCTCCCATTTCCTTTCCTTCTCCTATGGTCCTCAATATTACCCCTTATGCACCACAACTAAGTGAAACCATGTGATATTTGACTTTCTCTACTTGGCTTATTTCACTCAGCATAATCTCTTCCAATCCAGTCCATGTTGCTACAAAACTTGGATATTAATCCTTTCTGATGAAGGCGTAATATTCCATTGTATATATGTACCAAATCTTCTTTATCCATTCATCTGTTGAAGGGCACCTTGGCTCTTTCCACAGTTTGGTGATTGTGGCCATTGCCGCAATGATCATTGGTGTACACATGGCCCTTCTTTTCACTACATCTGTATCTTTGGGGTAAATACCCAGTAGTGCAATTGCAGGGTGCATAGCACAGCTATGCATAGCATAGCTCTATTTTTAATTTTTTAAGGAATCTCCACCCTGTTTTCCAAAGCAGCTGCACCAACTTGCATTCCCACCAGTGATGTAAAAGGGTTCCACTTTCTCCACAGTCTCTCTAACACTTGTTGTTTCCTATATTGTTAATTTTGGCTATTCTGACTGGTGTAAGGTGGTATCTTAGTGTGGTTTTGTTTTGAATTTCCCTGATAGCTAGTAATGCTGAACATTTTTTCATGTGTCTGTTAGCCATTTGTATATCTTCTATGGAAAAGTGCCTCTTTGTGTCTCTTGCCCATTTTTTGATGTGTTCATCTTCTTTTTGGGTGTTGAGTTTGAGTAGTTTTTTATAGATCTTGGATACCAGCTCTTTGTCTGTAGTGTCGTTTGCAAATATCCTCTCCCATTCTGTGGGTTGCCTCTTTGTTTTGTTGACTGTTTCCTTTGCTGCACAGAAGCTTTTTATTTTGATGAAGTACCAGAAGTTCATTTTCACTTTTGTCTCCTTTGCCTTTGGAGACGTGTCTTGAAAGAAGTTGCTGTGGCCGATGTCAAAGAGGTTACTGCCTATGTTCTCTTTCAGGATTTTGATGGATTCCTGCCTCACGTTGAGGTCTTTCATCCATTTCAAGTTTGCCTTTGTGTGTGGTGTAAGCGAATGGTCTAGTTTCATTCTTCTATATGTAGCTGTCCAGTTTTCCCAGCACCATTTATTGAAGAGACTGTCTTTTTCCCACTGGATATTTTTTCCTGCTTTGTCAAAGATGATTTGACCATAGATTTGTGGGTCCATATCTGGACTCTCTACTCTGTTCCATTGGTCTATTTTTCTATTTTTGTGCTAGTACCATGCTGTATTGATAATCACAGCCTTGTAATAAAGCCTGAAGTCAGGTAACGAGATGCCCCCAGCTTTGTATTTCTTCTTCAGCAATTCCTTAGTGATTCAGGGTCTTTTTGGTTCCATATAAATTTTAGGATTGTATGTTCCAACACTTTGAAGAATGTTGGTGGAATTTTGATCGGAATGACATTGAAAGTATAGATTGCTCTGGGCAGTATAGACATTTTCACAATGTTTATTCTTCTGATCCATGGGCATGGAAAGCTCTTCTATCTTTTTGTGTCTTCTTCAATTTCTTTCATGAGTGTTCTGTAGTTCCTCAACTATAAATCCTTAACTTCTTTGTTTAGGTTTATTCCTAGGTATCTTATGATTTTTGGTGCTATAGTAAATGGAATCGATTCTCTGATTTCCCTTTCTATTTTTTCATTGTTAGTGTATAAGAACACAACTGATTTCTGTGCATTGATTTTGTATCCTGCCATGTTACCGAATTATTGTATGAGTTCTAGTAGTTTGAGGGTATAGTCTTTTGGGTTCTCTACATAGAGTATCATTTCATCTACAAAAAGAGAGAGTTTGACTTCTTCTTTGACAATTTGAATACCTTTTATTTCCTTCTGTTGTCTGATTGCTGTTGCTAGGACTTCTAACACTATGTTGAATAGTGGTAAGATTAGGCATTCTTGTCTTGTTCCTGATATCAGAGGCAAGGCTGTCAGTTTTTCCCCATTGAGAATGATATTTGCTGTGGGATTTTTGTAGATAGATTTTATGAGGTTGAGGAATGTTCCCTATACCCCTATACTTTGGAGAATTTTAATCAGGAATGGATGTTGTATTTTGTCAAATGCTTTTTCTGCATCAATTGAGAGTACCATGTGGTTCTTCTCTCTTCTCTCATTGATTTGTTCTATCACATTGATTGATTTGTGAGTGTTGAACCACCCTTGCATCCCTGGGATAAATCCCACCTGGTCAAGGTGGATAATCTTTTTAATGTATTGTTGGATCCTGTTAGCAAGGATCTTGTTGAGAATCTTGGCATCCATATTCATCAGAGTTATTCGTCTGAAGTTCTCCTTTTTTATGGGGTCTTTGTCTGGTTTGGAAATTAGAGTAATGCTGGCTTCATAGAAAGAGTCTAGAAGTTTTCCTTCTGTTTCTATTTTTTTGAAAGAGTTTCAGGAAAATAGGTGTTATTTCTCTTTTGAATGTTTGGTAGATTTCCCCAGGGAATCATCTGGTCCTGGGCTCTTGTTTTGAGGGAGGATTTTGATCACTGCGTCAATCTCATTACTAGATTTAGGTCTATTCAGATTTTCAATTTCTTCCTGTTTCAGTCTTGGAAATGTATAGGTTTCCAGGAATGCATCCATATCTTCTAGGTTGTTAAACTTATTGGCATATAACTATTGATAGTAATTTGATGATTGTTTTTAATTCCTTGGTGTTAGTTGTGATCTCTCCCCTTTCATTCATAATTTTATTAATTTGGGTCTTCTCCCTTTTCTTTTGGATTATTTTGGCCAATGGTTTATCAATATTATTGATTCTTTCAAAGAACCAGCTTCTAGTTTTGTTGATGTGTTCTACTGTATCTCTAGTTTCTAATTCATTGATCTCTGCTCTAATCTTAATTATATCCCATCTTGTGTGTGGGGTTGGTTTAATTTATTTGTTGATTTTCCAGTTATTTAAGGTGTAATAAGAGTTGGTGTATTTGGGATTTTTCAGGTTTTTTTTGAGTGAGGCTTGGATGGCTATGTACTTCCCCCTTAGGACTGCCTTTGCCATAGCCCATAGGTTTTGGATTGATGTATCTTCATTCTCATTGGTTTCCATGAAGTGTTTAAGTTTTTTTTTTTTTTTTTTTGATTTCCTGGTTGATCCACAGATTCTTGAGCAGGATAGTCTTTAGCTTCCAAGTGTTTGATTTGCTTCTCAACTTTTTGTTTTGGTTGAGCTTCAGTTTCAAGGCATTGTGGTCAGAGAATATGCAGGGAATAATCTCAATATTCTGGTATCAATTGAGCCCTGATGATCTGTCCATTGCTGAGAGTGGTGTGTTAAGATCTCCTACAATTAATGTATTCATATCAATATGACTCCTTATTTTGCTTAACAGTGGCTTATGTAGTTGGCTGCTCCCACATTGGGGGCACAAAAATTTACAATTGTTAGATCTTCTTGGTGTATAGACCCTTTGAGAATGATGTAGTGTTCTTCTGTGTCTCTGACTACAGTCTTTAGACTAAAATCTAATTTGTCTGATATGAGAATCACTACCCTGGCTCTCTTTTGAGGCCCATTGGTATGAATGGGCCTCACTTTCCCTCACTTTCAATCTGGAAGTGTCTTTAGATTAAAAATGTGTCTCTTGTAAACAACATATGGACAGTTCCTGTCATTTTATCCAGTCTGCAACACTGTGCCTTTTTATTGGAGCATTTTAGCCATTCACATTGAGAGTGATTATTGATAGATATGTTTTTATTGACATCATGTTGCCTGTGAATTTCATGTTTCTACAGATTTCCTCTGTAAATTTCTGTTCTGTGTTACTCTTGGGTTCATTTATCTTTCATAGAACCCCCTTTAATATTTCTTGTAGTGCTGACTTGTTGGGCACATAATCTTTTAGACCTTGGTGGTCCTGGAAGCTCTTTATCTTTCCTCCCATTTTGAAAGTCAACTTTGCTGAGTACATTATCCTTGGTTGCATTTTTTTTTCATGTAATTTCCTGAGTATGTCTTGCTAGCCCTTTCTGATCCATCAGATTTCTGTGGATGGGTCTGTTGTTATTCTGATGGTCCTCCCTCTGTATGTAAGGGATCGCATCCCCCTAGCTTCCCTTAAGACATATTATTTGATTTTATGATCCATGAATTTCACAATTATGTGCTTGGAGGCTTTTCTGGCCTCATTGTTCTTGGGGGGGTGGTATGTCCTCTCTGCCTGTAGGACATGAGCACTTGTTTCATTCCCCAGATTAGGGAAATTTTCATCCATGATTTGTTCAACTAGGCTTCTCTCTCTCTCATCTCCTTCAAGGATTCCAATAATTCTGATATTGGAGCACTTCATGGCATCATTTATTTCCCTAATTCTATTTTCATGGGAATTTAGCTGTATGTTCCAAGACTTCTCTTGCTCCTCCCTCTTAATCCATCTGTCTTCTAAATCACTAATACTATCTTCAGCTTCACATACTCTAGCTGTTAGCATATTTAAATTAGATTGCATCTCATTAATAGCCTTTCTAACCTCTGTTTGGTTTTCATTTCTGTCATTAGAACTTCTATCTTGTCACTAATGTTCTTTTCCAACTTAGCTATTGCTTGGACAATTGCTGCCCTGAATTCCATTTCTGTCATATTGTTTATCTTCATTTTCAGTAATTCTGTAACAGGGGGTGCAGCCTCTGAGTTTTTCTTCTGTTGTTTGTTCCTCCTCCGAGTCATTTTGGTGAGGGGTGGTTGGGGGGATATATAGCTGAATATATCCAGGTGAATTGCTCATTGGAAGGTTTCAGAGCAATCAGAAGTCACCACCAAAAAGGAAGAAGAAAGAAAAAGGAGAGAAGAAGAGAAAGGAAGCAAGAAAAAAACCCAGCCAGAATGGGCCCCCATGGTAGGATTTATATGGTACAAAACTACAACAGAGTAAAGAAAAAGACCAAGAGTGAAATAAAGTTGAAGAGATCAAAAAGCTAAACCCAACACGAATAACCCCCAAGACTAGTATTTATATATTACAAAGGCAAAAACCAATTACACAGAAACATTGACAGAAGAATAGAGTGGGCAGGTGAGTGTGAACCCTCCCTGTGGGCAAGGAAAGTATTTCAGATCCTCCTGGGTGTGTCTTGTTATTATTGTTAGAGGGGTCCGCTATCTAAAGATATAAGGAGATTAAAACTGGTTTGTATATAGGGGTAGTATTGAATAGGAATGAAGAATTACCTTGAAGCTTATAACTATATGTATATTTAAAAGAAAAAAGAATAAAGGAAAGAAGAGAGAAGAGAAGAAAAAAACATAAAAAACAAATAAACAAACAAAAGAAGCAACAATAACAACAACAATAGAAAACACAGGTATGTGTTTAAAAAAGTTCAAGGTAAAAAGTTATTACAGAGTGTCGTATTAAGTGTCACGTAATAATAAGTGGGTTAAAAATTAAAAGAACAAAAGCCATGAGAATGAATTTTAAATTTAAAGTGAAAACTTTAAAAGTAAAAATAGGAAAACGTTAAAAAAGAAAATAAAGCGAAAAGCTGCATCTATAAAACATATAGCTTTGGGGTAGTACCAGGAGCTTAATATATTGCCTTTCCCCCAATGTTGGGGTTTTATGGTTTTGGTGTTGTCCTCTTGTTCTTCTGGCTTGCCTTCTGGGGGAGGGGCCTTTTAGTCCCTTCTATCTGGACTAGGTCTCTCCGCCTCCTTCCTAGGGGCTGGACTCCATGGCAACCAGGTTTTCAGGCTTTTGTTCTCTGGAGGATTTGTTCTTTTGTGGCTTTTTGAAGCTTTTTAGAAAGTCAGGCCAGAGCAAGATATCTATGCCCAGACCTCCTTCCCAGAGAGAGCCCTTAGCTAGCAACCCTCTGGATAGTGCAGGGCTCACAGCCTCTCCCTGTATCTTCCCCTTTGCCCACTTGTCACAACTGGGTGCACCCACAGCCGCTGGTCAGAATGGCGCCTGAAGCCCCACTTGTCGTTTTCCTCCCAAGCCAGAGAAACTGCAACTGATTTCGGGTCATGCAAACTTGTCTCTGTTCAGAGAGTCTGTAGTGTCAGATTAACATTAATTTAACCACGTAGTACCTTAATTTGCAATTGCTTTTTTAAAAAGATTTTATTTGTTTATTTGACAGAAAGAGATCACAAGTAGAGAGGTAAGCAGAGAGAAAGGAGGAAACAGGCTCCCTGCTGAGCAGAAAGCCCAACGCAAGCCTCGATCCCAGGACCCTGAGATCACAACCTGAGCTGAAAGCAGAGGCTTTAACCCACTGAGCCACCCAGGTGCCCTAAATTGCAATTGCTTTAACAGATGTGGTTTCATGGCTCAAAAAAATTAACACATCCCTTGGTACCTACTATGTAGCTGTTAATCTGAGAAATGTTTCTCCTCCAACACTTTTCATAAGAGTGTGCCGGGAATACAGGAGATCCCTTAGGGTATTTGTTGATATTACCATTCCCTGTGATTAAAGTGAGTGGAAAACTACAACAGCCTAATTAATGTAGGACTAATAATGGACTAGACCCCTCGGGAACAAAGGTTTGGGTCACCTCACCAGGCAAAGAACTATGACCAGCTGAGAAGCTTGCTGAGGACAAAAGGAACACAAAATGAAAATTGGAAGAAGGTATTTATAAATACCACATACCCAATGACAGAAATAAGGACAGAAATTATCATGAGTATTTCTTCCACATTTTATGATTGTGTTTGTATGTGTATTTGGTAATGAGTAGGTTTGTGTGGGTGTGTATCTATACCATTTATATCTGTCTATATCCTTGTTTTTGTTTTTTATATATTTTATTTATTTGACACAGAGAGAGGGAGATAAGAAGAGAGGGAACACAAGTAGGTGGAGTGGGAGAGGGAGAAGCAGTCTTCATGCTAAGCACGGAGCCCGATGTGGGACTTGATCCCAGAACCCTGAGATCATGACCTGAGCCAAAGGCAGAAGCTTAACAGCTAATCCACCCAGGTGCCCTATATCTTTGTTTTCTTCTCTTATCCCCTTTATCATGTAACATAAAATGTATTGACTATACTATAATATTTATCTATCATTAACTTTATATCATAGTATTTAAGTTACAGGATACCAAAGAGAAGAGTAAACATCACCCAAAGATTTTTGTTTTCTCTGGGGAAAGGGTTAGTTCATTTTCAGTTGTACACTAGATAGTTGTATCATGTTAGGCTGAAGGATGACATTGTTATGGTCTTTATTTGTAGAATAAGTATGGCTTAAAAGAGACGTATATGGTTGTCAAGTTGGCGAAGGATGACTGAGTGATGGCTCAATTTTATGTGTCAGTTTGGCTGGCCACAATATACAGATATTTAGTCAAATATACTCCGGATATTTCTGAAGCTGTCTTCCGGATTAAATTAACTTTTAAATCTGTGCATTTTAGGGGCGCCTGGGTGGCTCAGTTGGTTAAGTGGCTGCCTTCGGCTCAGGTCATGATCCCGGAGACCAGGGATCGAGTCCCACATCGGGCTCCCTGCTCGGCGGGAAGCCTGCTTCTCCCTCTCTCACTCCCCCTGCTTGTGTTCCCTCTCTCGCTGTGTTTCTCACTGTCAAATAAATAAATAAAATCTTTAAAAAAAAAATCTGTGCATTTTAAATAAAACAGATTGCTCTCCATAATGTTTGTGGACATCATCCAATCACTTGAAAGCATTAATAGATCAAACCCTGCACTCCCATGGACAAGAAAGAATTCTGTCAGCAGGCAAGCTCTGGTTATGAACTACATCACCTCTTTCCTGGATCTCCAGCTTACCAGCCTGCCCTGCAGATATCTATATCTATATCATCTATATCTATATCTATATTTATATCTATAATCTATCTATATATTTCTCCTATTGGTTGTTTCTCTGGAAAACCCTGACTAATGCAATAGTGTATGATTCCATTTATGAAGTTCTAGGACAGCAAAACTACTTATGACGACAGAAATGAAAACAGGTGCTGCTTTTAAAGTGGTGGGAATTGATAAGGAAAGGGCACAGAAGGAATTTTTTTAGATGATGGAAATGATCTATGTGTTAATAGGGAGTGATTTACATAACTGTGTATCTGTCAAAACTGATCATGCTGAATTCTTAAGATTTGAGCATTTTATTATATATAAATTAAATCTCACTTTTTAAAAAAAGAAAAAAAAAAGGTCTTGCCATTGTGGACTGCAGAAAAATATCACACAGGCAATAAAGAGACAGGTTTTTAAAGCCTTTTTAATAACATGACAGAATATTCATGATATAATGCTACCTATTAAAAATGCCATTCAATTATACACGATATTACTTTAACCAAGAAAAAAATTGTATGTTTCCCTATAAATGTAAGAAAAAAATTATCAGTAATGATATTTGGTTAGTGGAATTATTAATTTTTCTTTATAATTATCCATGTAATCTTATTTTCCAAAAGTGAATCTATATTACTTTTCTAATCAGAAAGAAACAATGAATGTTTTAAGAGTAACATTTTACAGCATATATCTTGTTCATATCACAGTTGCATTGTTTTAGTTTCTGATTTTTGTTTCACAAGGCAAAAACCAAGATGTTGATCAATTGGACTCCTATCGGAGGCTCTGGGAAAAATCTGCTGCCAAATTCATTTAGGTTAGCAGAATCCAGTTCTCTTTAGCTGTGCAGCTGATGTCCTCATTTCCATGCTGGCTGCCAATTGAGAGCTGCCCTTGATTCCCAGCGAGGCTTTCTGGTCTTTGCACATTGTCTGTGCATCTCAGAGCCAGAGACTGCATACACAGGGACTCCTCATTCTTCGAATCTTTAGGATTTCTGCGACTGCATTTTTTTCTTGCTTTTAAAGGCTCATATGATTAGAGTGAGCCTCCACCCAGATCATCCAAAATTATCTCTGAATTTTAAAGTCATTAACCCTAAATACATCTGTGAAGTTTATTTTGCTAAGTAACAGAACATGTTCTCAGGTCCTGGGGTTTAGGATATGAACATCTTTGGGGAGCATAAGGGACAGTATTCTGTCTCCCACATACACTGTACTACACTAATGACTGCACAACCCAACACCAGGCTCTCCACCCAGGGACACTCAGTTGACTGGGTTATAATTCTCAAATTAAAAAGAAAATTAGGCTTATTCGTACAATAATGAAATCTGTATTAAACTAAAACCTTGGCAGAATGAGTCTGAAGTAAATAACCTTTATGCGTACGTTATCTTCATGTTATTATTCTGTCAGCTTCAGTTCAGGGAAACCATCAAAATAATCATTAAAATTTTTTGGCATGTCTATATTTCTTTTTTTTTTTAAGCTTTTATTTGTGATTTGACAGAGGGAGAATGAGAGAGAACACAAGTAGGGGGAGCAGCAGAGGGAGAGGGAGAAGCAGGATCCCCCCTGAGCAGGGATCCTGATGTAGGACTCGATGTAGGACCCCAGGATCACGACCTGAGCCAAAGGCAGACACTTAACTGATTGAGCCACTCTGGCATCCCCAAGCATTTCTATATTTAATTTGTACCTTTCAGTGGATAGCATTTGGTATTACAGGGTAACTCTAAATTGTCAGTAAACTGCTATAATTTATTCACTTCTTTGGAAAGATACTTATTAAATGCTGAGTATTTACCTTGTTAATTTGTTTTTGAAATAAGTGGCAAAGATCGTGCAACCAATCAAGGAAATAGATAACACTGAAAATGGATTATTTTGAAGAAAGCTGATATACAAAGGGGCTGTTTATGAAAGTAGGAGAACTGTAATGCTTAAGGAACTGTGAAGTAGGCTAAATAAAGCTTCCTCCCAAATTGTCCCCATCCTAATTCCTGGAACCTGTGAATGTCTTACCTTCCATTGCAAAAAGGACTTTGCAGATGTGGGTAAATTAGCAATCTTGAGATGTGGAGAGTTCCTTGATTTATCCAGGTAGTTCCCATATAATCACAAGAATCTTTATAAAGCAAAGAGGGAGGCAAGAGAGACAGAAAGGGAGACTTGATAAAAGCAGCAGGATCAGAGAAGACAGAATATGCTGCGTTGATGCCCTTGAAGATGGAGAGAGGGACCACCATTCAAGGAAGGCAGGTGACCTCCAGAAGCTAAAAATGACAGGAGAATCCAGAAGCAACCAGCCCTGTCAACAATTTGACATTAGCCCAGTAAGACTGAGTTCGCACTTTTTTTTCCTTCCAGAACTTTAAAATAATTAGCTTGTGGGTACTTTATTGAAGTATAATTGATATGCAATTTTATACTAGTTTCAGGTGTACAACATAGTGATTCAATATTGATAAACATTATTAAGTGATTACCATGAGAAGTCTAGTTATCATTTGTTGCAATACATAGTTTCACAATATTATTTATATTCCCTTTGCTGTACATCCTGTGGCTTCTTTATTTTATAACTAGATGACTGTTCTTTTAATCACCTTCACCTATTTCAGTAACCTGTCCCCCCGCAGCCCCCACCAGCAACCATCAGTTTGCTCTCTGTATCTACGAGACTGTTCTTATTATACTTCGTTTGTTTTGCTTTTTAGATTGGTGGGTTTTATTTTTTTAAGTCACCAAGTTTGTAGTAATTCCTCACAAAAAAAACAATGGAAAACCAATACGAGCAGTAAGCTGGGGTAGTTAAAGTCCAACTATTACTCTACCTCAGTAGAAAATCAAGATTTTACAGTGCATAACCCTATACCATGTTTAATTTTTTAAAGGGTTTTCCTGCAGAGATGTGCATAAACAATGAATCTTGGAACATTGAAAAAATGAAACAAAATAGATTATTTTAAAAAATTCAACAGCACATATTAAAAAAGAGAGAGAGACATTTAGATAAGGCTTAAAGTAGTGCCAAACAGTATTCAGGATAGTTAGAAAATAGCATTGTCTTTGACCCTGGCAACCCCCTAAACAAAGTCCTAATCTGTCTTCACTTCTCCATTTTCATGATGAGCATCCCAGTGTCAGCCCCCAGTGCTCTCTTGCAGATAGCTTCACGACCCCTCACCAAAATCCTACTCCTCCCTAAATCCCATTTTTTGCACAAAGAGATCTATGCAGAATACACATCACATCATGTCCCACTCCCCTTAATTCCCCATAATCCCCCGACAAGGGCAAAAATTCTCCCTGGTGTTATACACTCCACCAAACATACTAGCTATGAAACTGGTCCTATACACACTCCACCACTCTCCTCTTTCCTGTCATCTTGGCTTATTTCCCCTGTCCCCAGAAGCCAAGGGCTCAGGGCCTTGATGCTACTACCTGTTCTTTCTGCCTGGAATATTCTGCCCCCTGACATTCCTGTCTTCTTATCCAGTAGATCACAGCTTAAATGTCACCTCTTTGGTGTTATCCTATAACTCATTCCATCACTTTATTGTAATTGTCTGCATTGCACTTAATACTATCTGTTTTCTAATTTTTTCATTATTATCTGATCTTGCCCTTACTAGGATGTAAGGTCTATGGGTCCACAGATCTTATTGGGTTGTTTTTTATCACTGCACTCCAAGTATCTAGAGTAGGGCTGAAGACATTGCAAAAATTCAATAGATATTCATTAAACAAATAGGTGTTAATGAATGCAATAACACACACACATGCACACACACACACACACAAACACACACACACACACGGAGTTTCAATCAAATCTAGCAACTGTGTTGGTCATTCTCCAAATCCATTCTGCACCCACTCCTTTCTGGCCAGCTCTTATCAAAGGGGCAGGTGAGCCAGGATCCCTGAGCTTTGGCAGCATGTTCTGCCTCCTTCCTGGGAAACCTGATGAACCAGGTGATTTCCAGACACTTCTGGACTTCTGTGGGCTACTGGTGGAACAAGAGAAGCAAAGGGCCACTTGAGAAAGGCCAGAAGTTGGACTCAGTCTTAGCCCACATTTGCCTGTTATAAATCACCTAGGTCTTCTCTCAGCTGACAGATCTTCCATCCCACCTTTTGAATAGTTTTCTCACAGCAGAGAATCTCCTCTTGATAGGAGAGAGTGGTTCTCACCAATTTTTTGTTCATATCTTTTGCCAATTTCTTGTAGAAGTTGCATGTCTGATACATAGACTTCATGTTTCTATACATGCTGGGAAATTCTTCTCTATTTCTAAGCAGTATATTTCCTCCTCAGCCAATTGTCTTTGAAGTCACTTTATATGTTTTTGATGAAAGCAGTATTTGAAGCTTCAGCAGAAGCTTCTGGATCTCACTTTCAAACTGGGACATTTCAGACTCTGGACATTTGCTTGGTTTGGGCTTTTTATTTTTCCTGTAAGCTCTTTACTCATTTGATGTTCTTCAGACAATTTTCTGGATATTTCTTTTTTTTTTCTCATTCAGGCTTTTTAAAGGACAGGTTTAAGTTAATGTCACAAATGAGATGCTTTAGATCCCCTTCTGGCCAGCAGACTGGATAATAGCCATGTTCTACTTTCCCCCATTTATCTCCTTCCAAGTTCCTGTCATCCATGTGATCTCTCACAGTATCAGGAAGCATCTGGTCTTCAGCATGATTTCAGCCAGAGATTTTAATTGTCTCACTTTATCATTCATGACCTGTTTCACTTGTGCATTTGAGTGTTCCTTCTTTTCCTCCCATGCTCTTTCTTTCCCCACACTTTTTCTTCCCTCCTTCTTGGTTGAACAGTCCTGGACTTCGCTAAAGATGAACATTTTTATTCAAATCCTTCTTAGTTTTCTTCTGACATTATTATCCATTGTTCTGTAATGTTTTGATGACATCATTAACATCAGTAACTTGGTAAAAGTTTATGGGAGTTGCTTTTCAATCCTTTGTCAAGTAACACTACTGTGTCATCAGGCGAAGCTTTGTTCAGAATTTTAAGTGCTTCTAAATACGGAACTTGTAATATTGAAGGATTCACCTCCACCACAGGTGACTTGAGGGTTTCAATGACTTCTCTTTCTTAAGGAGACCTAGTACTTGTCTCAGACATTCATGCCTTATCAGTAGAGCACTTGAAAGCTGCTCCATGACTAGCTGAAGAGACATCTGAGTGACAGGCAACACATCCTGGATAGATCTGAAGGCCTCTGCAGGTCTGCCTCCAATTGCCAGTGTTCTAGGCCCCAAGTGACCACATGAAATCTTGTGGAGCTTTTAGTCTGTAATGTGTATGGGTGCCCAGCAGCCAGGGCAATCCAATAGTTGGTTTGGGGGAGGAGGAGGCCAACTAAGTCCTAGAAAAGTGCTTCCTAACTTTGTTTTGCTCAAGGTATAAATTGAAAGTTGTATTACCTATACAGTACATCAGAGGAACAGGAAAGGGCTGATTACATCCCGGGGCTCTGCTATTCTAGTCCTCATCCAGCCCTACAGCAACCCTAGAAGGTCAAAGCAATCCCAGCCATACTCACTTTGTGCACACAAATCTGCCAAAGCATAGTGGTGGGGCCACTTTCATTCTCTTGATTTCAAGTTTTCTCTGATTTTGCCTACAAATTTCCCAAGCATTTCCCTCCCCTGAAGTCTCCTCTCCTTTGTGTTAAGTCAAGGCAGTCAGGGGCAGAAGATGAAAGGCCTCTCCATTGCTATTAACTAAAAAAATCTAAATTTTGACCATGAAAACTCAGGAGAAGTCAATTAGAAATGGCAGGGCCTTAAAATTCCATAAATTTTCTGTGGAGCTGGTATGTCCCTGTTTGATCCAAGTGTTCCTGGAAGGGGTGACACTTCTTCAGCGGTAACACAATGACCCAGGCTGTTGCCCTATGTGGCCCTTTCATTTTTAGCACATGCTTCCCAAGGTCATCCTGGGGACAGTCTCCAATCCACCAATTCATCTTAGGAGTATACCTCCAGGGGTACCTGGGTGGCTCAGTTGGTTACACATTCAACTCTTGATTTTGGCTCAGGTCCCCATCTCAGGATTGTGAGATTAGGCCCCATGATGGGGTACACACTTGAGTGGGGAGTCTGTTTGAGAGTCTCCTTCTTCTGCTCCTTCCCCTGATCCTTCTCTCTCAAATAAACCAATAAATATTAAAAAAAAAGAAAGTATACCTTCACTCTCAATTGTATTTTTAAATTCTTTATAATATGTTCCTAAAATAATAGTATATTTTTAATATTCTCATTTTCTTGACTTTAGATTTATATCTCCAAATCTGAGGAGCAGTTGCTTCTACTCTTGGATGCCCAATATTAATTATGGAAGCACTAAATTGCAAATTGCCACACAAACAAAAAATACCCCTTTGCTTTAATGAGGTGTTAACAAACTCTTAGCATATTATTTTGTTTTCACCTTCAATGAAAGTAATAAAAGGTACATTATTTTTTTCCAATGACCAGGCAATTCAGAAATAATGACAAGCAGTCATTATTGTGTTTATTCAGTAACAATGCAAAATGCTCTAGTATATTTTATATGTACACTCTCATTAATGTTTGTCATTCCTTCCAATTATTTTAGTCACCAATAGGGTTAGGAAACAATAGGTCTTCTACATTTGCTATTCATAAGTGTTGACTTTCCATCACCAATAAGAGAAATTATATAATTTAATTTGAAAATGCCCAGAGTATTTTTCAATAAATATAGACATATAATAGACAAACAAATATTCAAAAAATAGCCTTTCACTGGAGTAAAGACTACCCTGGGACAGCCATAAATGATTTAAAAACAAAACAAACAAACAAAAAACTAAGAAGGAATAAAACACTCTCATAAAATATGGGAAGGAAGAAAGGAAGGAAGGAAGGAAAAGGGGAAGGGGAAGGGAGAAGGGAAAGCAAGAGGGAGAGAAGGTTAATTTTGATTTATAGAGCCCTTAGCGTACTTGACAAAGAATAACATGACCAGTGTGGGAATATAAATGTTATTGGATATAAGACCTCTGAAATCAGAAAAATGTTACCTAATTCTTCATATCTCTGTTTTTAATAAAGCAATAATTTTATTACTGTTTGACTTTGTGGCTTCCGTGAGGTTTGATCACACAAATATACAAAAACTATCTTTTGATTTACCTACTCTAATATCCAATTACTATATAACCCAGTAAACTATAAATTTCCTTTAAAAGCTTATGTACAGCAAAGGAAACAGTCAACAAAACAAAGAGGCAACCCACAGAATGGGAGAAGATATTTGCAAATGACACTACAGACAAAGGACTGGTATCCAAGATCTATAAAGAACTACTCAAACTCAACACCCAAAAAGAAGATGAACACATCAAAAAATGGGCAAGAGACATGAAGAGGCACTTCTCCATAGAAGATATACAATCGGCTAACAGACACATGAAAAAATGTTCAGTGTCACTAGCTATCAGGGAAATTCAAATCAAAACCACACTGAGATACCACCTTACACCAGTCAGAATGGCCAAAATTAACAAGACAGGAAACAACAAGTGTTGGAGAGGCTGCAGAGAAAGGGGAACCCTCTTACACTGTTGGTGGGAATGTAAACTGGTGCAGCTGCTTTGGAAAACAGTGTGGAGATTCCTTAAAAAATTAAAAATAGAGCTACCCTATGACCCTGCAATTGCACTACTGGGCATTTACCCCAAAGATACAGATGTAGTGAAAAAAAGGGCCATATGTACACCAATGTTCATCGCAGCAATGGCCACAATCGCCAAACTGTGGAAAGAGCCAAGGTGCCCATCAATAGATGAATGGATAAAGAAGATGTGGTACATATATACAATGGAATACTATGCATCCATCAAAAAGGATGAATATCCAACTTTTGTAGCAACATGGACTGGACTAGAAGAGATTATGCTGAGTGAAATAAGCCAAGAAGAGAAAGTCAAGTATCACATGGTTTCACTTACTTGTGGTGCATGAGGGGTAACCTGGAGGACAGTGGGAGAAGGAAAGTAAATGGGAAGTAGGGTGATCCAGGGAGAGAAACGAAACAACAGAGACTTTGGACAGAAACAAACTGAGGGACTTGGAGGGAAGGGGGTGGAGGGATGGGAGATCCTGGTGGTGGGTACTGGGGGCACCTAATGCGTGGAACACTGGGTGTGGGGAATGGGGAATGAATCTTGGAACACTGGAAAAAAAATTTAAGTAACAATAAAAAAAATTAAAAAAAAAGACTATGACAAAACTGTAATGACTGAACAAAGCTAAATCAATTACTTGTGAGAGAGATTTCCACTTTCACATGTGCCAGTAGGGTTTCAAAAGGGGTAATTTAAGGGGAACCTGGATTGTTCAGTTGGTTAAGCATCTATCTGCCTTCAGCTCAGGTCATGATCTTAGGTCCTAGGATCAAGACCTGCATCAGGCTCCCTGCTCAGTGGGGAGTCTGTTTTTCTCGCTCTCTCTGACCCTCTTCTCCCACCTGCTCTCTCTCTCTCTTTTGAATAAATATTTTTTATGAAAAGGGGGGTTATTTAAGATAGAATATTTATAACATTTATAATGACCTGGTTTTGAGTCATTTAAGGCAAGTTTTTCAAGGTAGAGAACCAGGATTTGGATTTGAGAAAGTTCACAGGAGAGTACTTTAAGATTTGTTAGAACATAGTCAAGTGCCCTGGGCAAGTTTTGATGTTCAAACTATTACCCTAAAATGTTTGCTTGAGTCGTTGAGCTAATACAAATTTTCTAAACTAGTGATATTATTTACTTGCTTTTGGTCTGGCATTCCAACATGAGAGTCTCTTGTATCAAACCACTGCTAGATTGACAGGTGGTCTTAGTTCTCGGGCTTCATCCAAGTTAGATGTCTGAGTAGCCTCAGTCCAAACCGCTTCTCTCAAACCTCAGCTGTCCTTTCATCCATGACAATTTGTTTAATTCTCAGAGATTTCCAATTTCCTGAGTCAACTCTTCCATGGTGTATGAGATGTCTCCTTTTGATAAACACCTCAGAAAAAATAAACGTGGTTCTCTAAAACAGTGATTCATACATTTCTTATAAACAATGGTTTGGGATTTTTTTATATGGCTCACAATTTGTTTCTTAGTGATATTGTCATTATTAAAAGTCTACAATTAATCATTATTCACAGAGAGAAAGACTTCTAGTATACATATATACACATGTGTGTTTCTGTGTGTGTCTGTGTGTGCATGTATTTCTAGTTTATATTGAAAGGTTGCATTTTCAAACTTACTCACTGGAGAAAATACATACAACCCCAATTGAAAGGTTGCATTTTCAAACTTACTCACTGGAGAAAATACATACAACCCCAAATATGAAATTTTATAATTGACCATTTGACTTGTTTGGAATAATTTGTGTCAGGAAAAAAAAAAAAAAAACAAAAATATGCTTTTGGCTTTCTCATGAGAAAGTCCGTGTGCTTTCTAGATTAAAACAGGGGTGAGATAAATCATATACACTTATCTGGCTTCTGATGTGCTGTTTCAGAAAAAAAAAATGCTAAATATATCTTCCATTTCAATTCAAGTAATTTTCCTTTTGGATGCATGCCATTAAAAAAAAGATGAGTAAAAACAGAACGTACTTGATGAAGGCAGAATATGATGCAAGCTATGAATTTGGAAGGCATTGAGTGAAATCTAATTTTAAAATGTAAAATCAGAGTAAGAGCCAAGAAAAGATCATTTTTATTTCTTTATTTTTGCCCAGCAAGTTCATAATTGTGACTTTATTGAATGTTTAATACTTCAACCTCACCATTTACCATAGACTATTTTGAGAGTAGCTACAGAATCTAAAGATAAAAAGCATCAGGACAGGATATATTGAGAAGCCCTAGACACCATGATCAACATAAAGCAGAGATTCGCCATGGATATGCTTCACCCTGACTAATCCTTTTTGAAACACTGAAAGCATCTAGTGTTTAATTATAGATTTACAAGACTTTTTTATAACATATAGGCAAATTAATATTTATTTGAGAGAGAGCATGAACAGGAGGGAGAGGCAGAGGAAGAGGGAGAGGCAGACTCCCCGCTGCAGGAAGCCCCACACAAGGCTCAGTCCCAAGACTCTAAGATCATGACCTGAACCAAAGGCAGATACTTAACCGATTAAGGCCCCCAGGTGCCCTTAAAGTTATTTTTCCATCATTTCTCACATATATATTGTCTTTCTCTAGTTAGGTTGAATCCTACCTGGTCTCCCGCCCAGAACTGGAAGAATGACTTCTGTGGCCCATTTTTCCTCTACACTAAGTATAATATCCCCACTTTATGAGTCATTCCTAAAGGACCAACTTTTCCCTTAAAAATCCTGAGAGAGAGTTCATCGATTCACAAGTTATACTTTTCAAGAACATTCTAAAGACCTCACTGCCTTGTTATAGAGCAACTTTAGGGGTTCCTGCCACAGAAAAATTATCATAAATCAACACTGCAAATGCTGGTCTGTGGGCACATACAGGTGTTGGTCACAATCTTGTGCAGCCTGGCAAATGGAGAAAAATAAAGAAAGAGTAATGGGTGTTCATGACTTTAAGGTCTGAAAAATAAAGGATTCTGCTTTATTCTAAGATTATGTTCAGTAAGTGCTGATCTCAAGCATCACTCTCCAGTAGAGTTTAGCAGCTATCTGTTCTGACCAGTCAGTTAGTACGAGCATACCAGTCGCTTGATATTTTGAACATAGCCCAGGGAATGAATTATGCTTTTATCTATTAAAAATTCTTTCTTCTATGAAGCAGTGGCAATACTAGGGTTTAGTTATTTCTCTTGTTTTTATCTTAATATAGTCTTAGTCCAAAAACAACATTGACAACTTTCTCCTAGTCATTTCTCTCTCTGTAGTGCAAAAATAATTTTATCAATCCATGAAATCCAAAAGCCTGGGAGCCACACGAAACTCCTTGTTTCACCTCTCTAGGACTTCTTTACAAAACTAATGTCTTTATTTATTTTTTTAAAGATTTTATTTATTTATTTGAGATCACAAGTAGGCAGAGAGGCAAGCAGGGAGAGCAGAGGAAACAGGCTCCCTGCTGAGCAGAGAGTCCGGTGGCCTCAATCCCAGGACCCTGAGATCATGACCTGAGCCGAAAGCAGAGGCTTTAACCCACTGAGCCACCCAGGCGCCCAAAACTAATGTGTTTATTGCCTAGCTTCCAAAATTTTATCACATTGTTCAGTTTTCACGTTTGCATAAAGTGTCCTAGAAGCTGAATGGAAGCAAAAGGTTTCAAACTCAATTTCTTGGCAAAAATCCTAGATGCCTAGAATTTGACATAGGGGCAATGCCATAAAACACGATGAAAATAAGAACAGCCACTAAAAATAAAACACTATTTCTAGGTTTACACTTTATACACCTTCTATGCACACTACTTTAAGTGGATTATCAAAAATTCCAGGTAGTGAGATTACGTTGACACATATGCTAAGTTCTGCTTTCAGATATATTCATAAGTGTAGCTGTGCTGGTATATTTAAGACAAAAAAATATTTTCTTATCAGGGAATAGATTACCAGGGAATCATAAAATCTTAAAGACACCTAGCCTAACCATCTTAAGTGTGGCCATAATGGTGGTATTTACTTCTCCATCCATCTCATTTCTGCACACATAATACTAAAATACCCACCACCTCGCATGGCTTCCCATTACTGCTATGGCGAGCAGCCGGGGCTCTAAAACTCTAAAATCCTGCCTGAAACAGAAGCTGAGTCCTCACCTATCAGCAACATCTTCATGTGCAGTTTGTTTTTAGCATGACATAGACTGCATCATTCTTTTCCACAAAGATAATAGCATTTTAAATGTCTGGGATACTGTCAGATCCCTCGTAAAGGTTAAAGTCTTTTAGAAAATCTTCCACCAGGAATTGCAAGTCTCTACAGTAAAGTTGGTTTCTTTTCTGAATCCAAGCTGCAGAATGTGCTCTCTCAGAATGGGTTAAACCGTTTTCCTTGCAAAATTCCAAACCACAGACTTGCTTATTCCTAAGTCATATATAATTCTGCAAAGTGAGACTGGATCATCGATCTTGCCTCATACATCACATTCTTGGTTGTTGGTTCCTTTTGACTCATGACCAACACACCTGCCTGTAATGTACAAATCTTGTGCTAACCGCCAAAAGGTAGGGGACTTTCACTTTGGCAGGATATGTCAAACCCTTTAGCTTTTCTGTTTTTTCTTGCTTCTGTTTATGTTATTGTCTTACCAGCTTTAATGAGCTATAATTGACATATAACATTGCATAAGTTTAAAGTGTATATGTTTATCTGATATATTTGTGTAAGCCATTTGGTTTTGCTTTGTTTTATTTTATTTTATTCCTTCTGTTACTGAGCTCCATTTTTCTCTTACTATCCCTACTGGGATATCACTCATTTTGGGAAATGATGATATATGGAAGGAGAGAGTTATGCTATCTTCCTATCTAAAGGCATGTCTTTAACAGAAGGCCTCCTTATTTGCTGACCTTATCCTCATTTTTTTATCCCCTACATGAATAGGTGGTATCCTTAAGAAAAAACTGTCTGTGACTCACAGACATATTTTCAATGACTTGTTTGTTCTTTGCCCTGTTTGTAGAAATGTTCTTCATTT
>PITA01020000.1:0-36067 GCA_004023965.1 Spilogale gracilis | reverse complement strand
ATGAGGCTTCAGGAGGGGATCGATGTCAGAAGGAATTGGCACCTACAAGGAAGTACAAGGAGGAAGAGGCCCAAGGCAGAGGAAAGCTAGAATGAACAAAAGATGAGGTGGTGGAGGGAGAGTATCACAGTCAAAGTAGCAGAGACGGGACACTGAGCCACAAGAACAGGGCACCAGAGTCAGGTTGGCAAACTCACTCTGTCAGTGAGAAAGGAGCATGGCCCCAGCCAAGAATTGCTATGGATCCCAAAAGCCCTTCCATATCAAATCTCTCTGAGGCCTGGCTCTTCCTGGGTCTCCCAGGATTCTGTCTCTTTTAGGGCAATGTGCATCCTTAAAACAAATTTCCATTACTTGAAGGTGGTCAAGGGAGTCTCTATTCTTTAAAATCAAGAGCTCCTGTCACACTATGTACATTTGTATACAGACTGGTCAGGCTCACAGATAGAATCATACTGTCCCAATTGCTCATAGCCCCATCCTGGGGGCTCTGACTCCCTCCGAGAGCCTGACCTTTTTCAAAGGGTCTGAGCTGGGGGGTAAGTGGAGTAACACAGCTCAGGGAAGCACATCTGTACTTCTGTCCTTTAAAACATGCTTGCTGCAGAGATTTAGCAATGGGCTGTGAGCCCTGACTTCAGGAAGCCATATGAACCCATCTGACTCACTGCAATTGACTTGGGTCTCTCCTGACATAGCCACTCAACATCAGGGAGTGACAATCTAGAGCCCTGCTGGGCCAGCCCCAGGACACCTCAATACCCTCCTGAGCAGACCTGGCTGGTATCCAATCCAAACCTGGGACTTTAGTGAGGACTGCCAGCTTTGCGGATGGTCTTGTTGTGTTACCAGCTTTATTTCAGGTACTGGTGACAGATCAGTTGTCTTTCCAAGACAACGTTTATTATAGAGGTAGGTCTACCTCTAGTTGTCTTTCCAAGACAATGTTTCACAGTGAGTAGCTGAAAGAAGACAGTGGGAATGGATGCTTTGTCTTAGGGACTGACCCTGATGTGTCTATGTGTGTGATACAATGCAGGGAAGGTCGTTGGCAACATGTTATGGATGACTTACAGGTGTGTGTAATTCACAAAGTGCAGGCTCTGGAAGTGGATACCTTTGTATATACTCGAAATGTAATACCTTCGTATTTCAAGGCTTTCAAAAAAATTCTTTTAAAGAGGATATGGACTGGTCATGTCATCCTAGCGCATAACGCCCACATGTATGAAATGCTAGGGAAATTTTCGGTGGTCTAGGCCTTACATTCTAGTCTGGAGTTCACTTTTTCAACTGTGGAAAAATACACATAACATAAAATTTATCATAGTAACCATTTTTAGGTGTATAATTCATTGGCATGAAGTACATTCACATTATTCCGCGATTTTTACCACTATCCAACTCCAAAAGTTTTATCATCCCAAACCGAAACTTAGTACTCATTAAACAATAACTTCCTGTGTCCCTGGCCTCCACCAAACTCCACTCATTCTTTTACCTCTGTGAATTTGACTAGTCTAGATAACTGGCCGTATCCACCTTTTGGCTATTGTGAATAATGCTGCTGTGAACACGGGTTCGGTTTGAGTTTGGAGCTCGCTTTTTAAGACTTCATGACACTCATCATGGGAGGAAGTTGGGTGTGGTGGGAAAAAGTGACATTTTGTATGTAGAGAGACCTGGGTTTAAATTGCAGTCCTGCCAGGTCCTATGGTAGATTGCCAGGGATACCATTGATTTCTGAGAACTTTCCAGTCTGAGAAATAGTGATAATATCCACTTTTCAAAATTATGATGAAGATTTCATCATATCATTCTGAGATTAATCCAGTTGTGAAAGGCCTAAAGATTTGGAGTGCCCTCTTTACGAAAAGGAATGCAGGGGTACCTGGGTGGCTCAGTTGGTTACATGTCCAAACTCTTGATTTCCACTCAGGTCATGATCTTGGGGTCATTGAGTCCCAAGTTAGGCTCTGTGCTCAGCAGGGAGTCTGCTTGAGGATTCTCTCTCTTCCTTTCTCTCTGCCCCTCCCCCTGCTCACATGTTTGTTCTGTCTCTAAAATAAATGAATAAATCTTAAGGAAAAAAAAATAAAAGGAACATAGAATTGGAAATTAATTAGGTATGAAAGGGTCTATTTAGTTAAAATGAGATGGAAAGAAAAAAAATCATGACAAACTACAGGAGACTTGGAGATTTCTAGTCCCATTCTTCTTGGTATCTTCTTAGGTAGGCTCTTCACCAGAAATGCTTCCTGGTGGGCATCTGGCTTCCTGTCTTCAGCTGGAGCTGCCTACTGCCCCCCACTATTCCCCCACACCTGTACAAGGTGGAACCTAGGCAGAACCTTCATCCCTTTCATGGCAAACGTTACTCTGATTTCACTCAGATTTCACGTTTACTGTAGTTAGCATTATCAAGCTCTTCCTGTTTGCCAGGCACTGTTAAACATTTGGTAATATTGCCTTATTTCATTTTCGTAATACCCCTATGAAGTAGGAACTACTTTATTTCCATTTACCAGATGAGGAGACTGAGGCATGAGAAGCTATATAAACTGCCCAGTGTCCCAGAGCTGCTCAGGCAAGAAAGCCTTGGAGACAGAAAGCTCCTTTAACCTGAGCTTAGCATCACCAGGCCCACTGCCTCCTGATGGATAAAAGGTGTTCATAGAATCACCAAGCGGCTGTCCGCAAGAAATGCAATTCCCAAGGAACCTTTAGACATGTCTGCCTCTCAGTCTGTAGACTCGGTGTTCCAGCTCTAGCTCTGTATCCAGCTGTCTTCCTTTTAGTTTGTTTTGTTCATCCTGTGGATCATTCACCACCAAAAATGAGACAGAAATGTGGTCCTGGATCACACAATCCTTTCATGTTCCTTCTCTGATTGAAGTCTGGTATTTGTACCAGACTTCATTTAAAAACAATGAAATTCATTTAAAAACAAATGAAACAAAACCTGTTGTCCCACCCTTTGGGGGAAGGTGACACCGCCTGTGGGAGCCAGGCCTGAAGTCGGTCCAGGAGAGGGCGGTCACAGGCGTGTCCTGCGGCCAGGAAATGACTCAGGATTAACTCCTCCTCCTCCAGATGCAGTCACTCTCCAGCCAACTCCGGAGTTCAGGACTCGCTCACACTCAGTTAAAGGAAGAGAGCTCCTTCTTGACAAGTCTGAAGTACGTCTTGTATGTGAGACCTGCTTGAGAAACTCACTCACTTCAGGTTTTGGAAATGATTTTAAGGCTAAAAGAATCAAGCTCCTTCTGCACTTTAGTTTGTGGAAAATTTCCAAAGACAAAGATTTTTCCTAAAATCTTGGTGAATATGTGTTTATTCTAACTTGACTCAGAACTCTCTTTGTGTCCTTTTTTCCCATCTATGAAGTGAATGCTATGCCATGGCAAGAACTCCATATGAACACACAGATTGCAAAGTGATTTGCTCATTCACAGCTTGCAAAACTGCTAAGTATTTTTTTTTCTTTTTAAAAGATAATTTAAACAGTCTAACCAGAGGTTAGGATTCTCTCCCTTGTGGAGCTAATGTTCCTGGGAGAGATGAACAATAAACCCACAAAGATAAATGATATATGCTAAGGCAGTGATACATGCTAAGAAGCATGAAGAATGGTAAAGGGTCAGAAAATGACCAAGGTGGGGTGGCCAGAAAAGCTTCTGATAGGTGGTATTAGGCAACACTCTGGGGAAGTGAAGGAGAGAGACCCAGGGATTTCTGGAGGAGGATCAAGTATAAGATCCTGGGCAGCAGTATTTGGGAACAGACAAGGTGGCTGGTGAGATTGGGTTGGACAGAGTGGGTGAGCATGAGGAGGTAATAGGGGGCAAGCCAGAGGAGCAAGGAGCAGTGGGGAGCTCATCAGGAGAGCCTTATGGGCATGGGTAGGACTCTGGATTTGTATTCTGATAGAGAAGGGAGTTTTATGGGGTTTTGTGGGACATGACGTAGCTTATGTTTTGAGAGGATCACTCTGAACAGACAACAACAGAAGCAGGGAGACTGATCAGAGACTTTTTCAGTACTTGAGGACAGACGAGGTATGTTGTGAGAGGTGGTTAGATTCTGAACATGCTTCCAAGACAGACAGGATTTTCAAATGGATCTTGTGCAGGGAAGGAGAGAAATCAAGGGCTCTAGGAACTCTCCAAGAATAATGAAGGTCTTTACTTGATAACCCGACCGTCATCAGCAGGTTTCTCCAGACATGTCATAGAGATATCAGATAATGTCTGTCCACAGTAAGAATCATGGTCAGTTCTAGTTGGCTGTAATTAATTGTGGAATCATGTGGAATCATCACTGTGCAGAAGGTGTTCTGTGGCAGAACAGGAAGGATCAGAACTATGCAGGCAAGTGCTTCATGGTGAGACTGTTTACATGCTTGTATTGTTAACATTCCTTCAACTCGGTGAAAGTCCAATTGACTGGCATCTCTGCTCTGGAATTCCCCATGACTTGGCATTTGAGGAGCAAGAGAAAGCCTGGAAAATCCCCACGGTACCACAGTCCTCTCTAGCTGCACAGGTAGACCATGGGGATGAGTTTCAATAGTAAACGAGTCTGCCCTAACAGATTTTTAAAAAATACATTCCTTGTTAGGGTGCTGCTAGAAGACAGGTGAGATGGACATATTTTAATTTTTTAAAAAATCTTGCAAAATAGAAGATTCCAGACTTTTTTTTATTTTATTTTGAAGATGTAATTAATGCAATTGCAGCAGTAGAGAAGGTTTTTCTTTTCTAAAAACCTGGGAGAAATGGTCACCAATGGTTATATTTAAGGAATATCCTTGAGGAGGTCCATAGAGAATCTACTACTTTCAGCTCCCATTTTATGGACTTTTCTAATTGTTGCTGATGCCCACTCACTGAATCCTACTAGTAAGTTTATGCAAAGTCAAATAGGGAAAGGGATTGAGCATCATCAAATATTGTAATCATTAAAAAGGCTAACCAGTAAATCATTCTAGCAAACTATTCAAAATGTTGTTGACCTGATGATGTCTCAAGAACTGGAAAAGTAGGAGCATCTGAGTGATTCAGTCAGTTAAGTGTCTGCCTTGGGCTCAGGTCATGATCCCAGGATCCTGGGATGAAGCTTTGCATTGGGTTCCTTGCTCAGTGGGGAGTCTGCTTCTTTCTCCCTCTGCTCCTCCCCCCAGTTGCGTCTCTCTCTCTCTCTCTCTCAAATAAATAAAATTTTAAATCTTAAAAAAAAAAAAAAGAATTGGAAAAGGAGGAAGATGAGGAGATTTTAAAAACAAATTCATGGCACCTGGGTGCTCAGTGGGTTAAGTGTCTGCCTTTGGCTCAGGTCATGATCCCAGAGTCCTGAGATCCAGTCCTGCATTGGGCTCCCTGCTCAACAGGAAGCCTGCTTCTCTGCCTTTCCCTTGGCTCATCTCCTCTCCCTCTCTCTCTTTCAAATAAATAAATAAAATCTTTTTTAAAAAAGCAAATTCAGCTGGTACGTAAATAAAATGAATCAATGGATCTATATATTATTGGACATGATTGCCTTCAGACAAAATATACCTTGAGTGAACTGTCAGATGTGGGGGACGTTGAGGAAGTGTGAAAACAGCCTATCTGTCTTGCAACCTGTTGTCTCAGAATTTCTCTGGCCAAAGCTGTGCTGGGAGAGTCCTTTCCCCGGCCAGGTAGCTGAGGAGAATGTGCCAAGGTTTTAACTGGTGCCCAGTGCAGCAAAGGGCTCAACCATAGTCTCAACATCTTTTTAAGTGGTGAATAATTTTCTTCATATCAAGGAGTTCAAAGTTTTAAAATTCCAACTAAACACATGTAATGAAAGTTTTTTAGTAGAAGAAAATTTGTGTTCATTGCGAATATTTTGGGAGAATTTTTTGTTTATTTGGCAAAAAATTGCTACACATTGATAAAATTTTGACATCTTGAGCATTAATAGAGTGAAACCCCAAAGCATGGAAGAGGCAGTTGTTGGCTCTGGTCTCAGTCCAGACCTTGGTGGATTACTGGATATTTGTTGCATGGTGTAAATTAATTTGAGATAGTGTAAGGTCTTCACTTTAGGCAGTTAAGAATGAGGAAGACAGGATTTAAATGTTAACCAACAGAATGATTTATTTTTATGATATATTTATTTTTATAATTTTTATTATTTTTATGTGTCACTAGAGAAAGAGCACTGAATAAAGTATAGACTTTAGATCATAATAATATATCAGTATTACCTCCCAAAGTCTGTTCTGAAGGGAGCTGTTAATCCTTGCCCTGATGGTAAAATATTCCTATAGTTTAGTTAATACAAATGATCAAATCTCTGGTATCAGAAATCACAATGCTCATTAACCTATTAAACATTTTAAGATGTCCCACCGTGAAGAAAATTGCTTACCTTTGTTTAACAATAAAAAAAACCAATTAAACAAAACATTGATTGCTTAGGGAAAGCCTTTTTTCCTTCATGTATTTACTAGCATTCCTAGATCCATTTCCACCTAGCAGTTTCAGAAGTGCTAGAAGAAAGAATAAAGATATTGAAAGTTTTATGAAATTTTACCTAAGCTCTGTGGAGGAGACCCAGAATCCAACTTGAACATTGTAGCCAGAGTTCCTAAGAATCCAGGTGTGAATTTGTTTCCTGCTGCATTTTGATTGTATTATCTCATTCAAAGACCTTTCAAGATGGGTTTTCCTGGAGAAAATTCTCTTTCTCAGGGAAGTCCAAAAAACAAGTCCATTTAAATGATAATTCAGATTAAGAACTTAGGGTAGTAATGAATCCTAAATCTCTAAACTAAGACCCAGGCCTTGACCTTGGTTATTTAAAATATTTTTTGTACTGAATGATCTAATCTGGTCTCCCTTATGAAACACTGCATGTTACTTCCCTATGACACAGAGGATCCCCACTACGGCTCGTGTCCACCCTTTGTTTATTTATTATTAGTATAACATTCCATCCTCAGGCTCTCTTCTGTGGACCCATGAACCTGTCTTGCTTGCAGAAAGTGTAGAAGAGCAGTTCCCTTTAAGACAACAGCATTTTCTTCTTTGGGTAGGAAGTGTTGCCTCAGGTGAGAATGTGGGCAACACTTTGTTCCAAATTTGCTTTCCTTCCTACTGTCTGAAACCCTTTGGATGTGTGGCTTCAGATAAAGTGGGAACTGTCTGCTTGAATCTGGACATCCTTCCTTGATATGATTGTTCTTTTTTTTTTTTTTAAGATTTTATTTATTTATTTGACAGAGAGAAACAGAGAGAGAGGGAACACAAGCAGCGGGAGTGAGAGAGGGAGGCTAGCGCAGTTGCTTAACCAACTGAGCCACCCAGGCGCCCCATGATATGATTGTTCTAATAAGAAGCCTCACTTCTTTTTTTTTTTAAAAGATTTTATTTATTTATTTGAGAGAGAGAGTAAGAGAGAACATGAGAGGGGAGAAGGTCAGAGGGAGAAGCAGACTCCCTGTGGAGCTGGGAGCCCAATGTGGGACTCAATCCCAGGACTCTAGGATCATGACCTGAGCTAAAGGCAGTGGCTTAACCAACTGAGCCACCCAGGCACCCAAGAAGCCTCACTTCTTACAGTGGTCAGTTTCATGTCATTCTTTAAGAATAAAAATGTGTTCTTTCACTGAGATGAGAATCTACATGAATATATAGGGATGAACAATTTGACTGCCTTGTGGTGTGTCAACATAGCAAAGGAAGAATCACTGTAATTCAGTCTGCTTGATTTTCCAAGAAAAGTGTAAAAAGTGATAGAGGTTCTTTTAAAACAGAGAAGCCAGTAACATTTTTTTTTAACACATGAAGACATGTTTCAAAGCTATATTTACAAGTATTTTTTTTTCTTGTTCACAGATAAGCAAGTTGGATTATTCATTTGAACTGCACGCAGATAGTAGGATGGCTGTCAGAAATCAGTTTGAAAATCTAAAAACCAAGAAATACTGAGGCATATAAGAGAACGTCTAGTGGCTATATTTGTCTTCACCTAGCTTTGGAGTGAGACAAAACGAGAGTTGCAATAACATTTTCAGACAACCTTACTCTAACAATACAGCCCATCTCACTTTGAAAGAAATTAGTTAGCCTGCTTCATGGAACCCAAAAAACACAATTATCTTGGCCTTGATACTAATCCTAAAACAATAATAGCAAACGATGGCCCTTACAATGTGCCAGGCACTATTCTAAATCTTGTTTCACACTGTGAGGAAAGGTACTGATATTCTCCCCACTTGAAAAACAATATTTAATTTAATTTTATATTTTAGAACAGTTTTAGATTGATGAGAGCAGAGAGTTCCCCTATGCTTCACACCCAGGCATCCTTCCTTATTCTTCCCTGTTAGTAACATCTTATTATGGTATATTTGTTAAAATAATAAACCCATATTGGTACACTAAAGTCCATATTTTATTCAGATTTCCTCAGGTTTTACTTAATGTCCTCTTTCTGTTTAAGAATGCCACATCGGAAACCACATTACACCTGCTGTTACATCTCCTTAGGTGCCTCTTGAGTTCTTCCCATTATAGAAAAGAAAAAAAAAATGTAGCACAGAGAGAGATTAAATAACTTGCCCATGGTCTCCTAGTTACTAGTGGAAAAGTTGGCCTCAAGTTCGGGCACTTTGTTTCCAGGTATGGGATTAACCTTCACACTGAATTTTTGTTACAATGATAGGATTATTTCAACTTGAATTACTGAAGTTATGTGTCTGATCAGGCAGCAGAGGAGTGAGCATTCCTGATGCAGGTCCTAGCTAGTTAGTGACTGGCCATAGTTGCTGGGGCAGTTTTCAACAGTAGAGCGATAGTTCCCCGATTCTCAGAGCCTGGAGTACATCCTAGAGGAAACCGGGTAGCTGGAAAGAACAGAAATTTATTCCCTTGAAGTTCCAGAAGCCAGAAGTCTAGTGTTGACAGGGGTGATTTCTCCTGGAGGCTATGAGGGAGAATCCGTTCCATACTTCCCTCCTAGTTTGTGGTGGTGGCTGGCCTTCCTTGAGTTAGCGAGTCACCGCTCCAACACCTCATCTGCCTGCAGCTTTCTCATCTGTCTTCTCTGTCTGTGTCATCCCCTTTCCTTATCAGTACATTTGTCATTGATTTAGGGCTCATCCAAATAGTCCAGGATGATCTCATCCCACGATTCTTAATTTCTCTGCAAAAACTCTTTTCCAAATAAGATCACATTCACAGGTTCTAGGTAGACACATCGTCTGGTGCGGCCACCATTTAACCCACTAGAGGGGCTAGTAAGACACAGGCTTGTTGTGAGCATTATAGAATTACATAAGGTACCTGATACATGGTGGGCATACTTTAAAAATAATAGCCATTTCTATTATTCTTTTGTCTAACATGAGACCCCCAATACAAGAGTGTTAAGCTGGGTAAATGTCTCAGCTGAAATAAATTCATTCATCTGTGCCCAGTTTACAACTATTATTAACCTTACCAATTGCTTTCCATTATGGTTGTTTTAGTTTCTAAGCTGCTTCGTCCTGCCAGGAATTTCACCAGGCTGTGTGAATTCAGCCTTCTTTCTTTTCTAGGGGGTAGGATTGGGGGGCACCCTCAATCAACACTTCCCACTAATGACTCTTGTCAAAAACACAAAAAGACTTTAGGCTTACAAATAATTTCCTCATCAAGAGAATTATGAGCCAAAATCTTGATGAATGAATTTCCTGTCCATTCCCCCAAAACAGCTGGGCAACCTCAGCTGTTTCTCTGCCCTTTGGTTACCCTCTGTGGTCACTGGATGTGGCAGCCCCATTTTCTGATCTGGATCTTTATCTCAGGGATAGAGTTAAGGCTCACTGCTGAGTTTTTAACAGCCGGCCCACTTCACCCCCGCTGATCTGCATTACTGTTCCATCCCCTCCCCACACTGTCTCCTGTGGTCACTTCCTGGCAGCCACAGCCCTCTGAGCTGGCTTCATTGAAATTCCTTCCGCATTTGTCACAGAGCCATCGAGTCTCAGAACGTTAGGGCAGAAAGGACTTAGAAGAGCGAAGTGCAATCTCCTCTATTATCTCTCCAACCCTGTGTTCATACAATCGGTCAATAGATGTACACTGAACATCTGCTCTGGGAGACACAGGATGCTAGGTGCTGGTTAGAGTGGTGAGCAAGCTCAGTGGACACCTTCCCAGAGTGACAATGGGGTCACCTCCATGCTGCACGAGTACGGGTCCGTAAAATCCCTGACAGCTTATGTTTTGCTTAGAAACAATCCTTTAACACAGGTGTTCTTAATCTGGGATCTGCCTACTAACAGAACTTAAGAGTCTGTGACCTTGGAATGGAAAAAAAATTTGCACTATTCCCAAATTAAAATTAAACATTTCTTTCCGTTATAAATATAGACAATAAACCACTGTCATATTAATAGTACCCATTAACTCTCACTAAGAGAAATCACACATATTTTCCATATCACTCTATATTTGTAGCAGATATTGCAAAATGATGTCAAAGATGATCATTGTGTCAAAATCATAGAATACTCAGCCTGCTTCTGGATCATGTTATTTAAAGTGTTAAAAAAAGAGGGTCATGTGTTACTATAACATAAATTAGTTTTTCAGTATTTAACAACCATGTTTCAATCTAATTGGTTTCCTTTCTAATAGTATATATTTTAGCCCAGGAATTTTAAAACATTTTTTTTCTGCAAAGGGATCCATAGTCTTCATTAGATTGCCAAAGGGGTCCATGCCATACAAAAAAAGTTCAGAATCCCAAAGTAAGGAAAGACACTAGTCATGCAGGCTGAAGATTCTTTTTCTAGACTTTTTAAGATCCAGAATTTTCTTCATTTTTATCCTTGAAATGAGAATGAAACATCAGATATACAGATGTAGGCCACAAAATTATTCCTAGGTCTTTCAATTAAATGCACAAGTTGGCCCTGTGGAAGGTAAAATGAGCATGATTTGGAGTTTCGAAACTAATGTCTAGTAGTTGGGAGTTCTGTTTTGACTACCATTGATGTTCTTTAGGCCAATACTTACAGATGTCTCTGAATCTCAAAGTTAAGAAAAACTCTGAGTTTAAAGTGAAAGGCTGCTGTAAAGTCCCCCAGCCTCCAGAATGTAAGAGCAGACCCACATTCTGTTATCTGAGCCCAGCAATCGCAGGCAGGTACCCAACCCCGCCCAGGCCCCAAGGACCGCGCGCATGCAGCTTGTCACATACCTCTTGCTAGCCCAAATTAGGACATATATCCCCCTGTAGAGACGATTGGTGAAAGTATGTGATTTGTCGTAAACTGATTGGCTGCCTGCGTGCAGACCCTGCTGTGGTGTTTAAAACTAATTGGCTGTCGATGCGCGGGCTTTGCTGTAACGGACACTGTAATCATATATAAGGTCACTCCCGGGAAAGCTCGGGGCTCTCAGCCGCTGACTGGTTTGGGGTCAGGCTGTGAGCCCGAGCATGCTCGAATAAACCCTTTGCTTTTGCATGGAACAGGTCTCTCAGAGTTTTCCTTGATAGGTGCGGCGTTCCAAGGCTCCCAGCTGACTGTCCTCTTGGGCGGTCGACCCTTACAAAAGAAGGGCCAAAAGGGAGTCTCAACAATGATTCCAGAGTTAAAAATTAAAAGTCCTTAAAGAAAATATTATTCAAATGATTTATGTATTGAGTTATGCATATGTAATAAATCCAATTTTTATTCAATCTATACTTTTTAAAAAACTCTCATTGTAGGTATGAAGTCATTAAATTACCTGTGATGACTCACATTTGAATTTCCATATACCAGTTGATGCATTAACACTATTTTATTTTATTTTATTTTAGAGTGTGTGAGCCAGAGAATGGGGAATAGGGAGAAGGAGAGAATCGCAAGCAGATGCCATGCTGAGCTTGGAGCCCAGTACTGGGCTTGATCTCACCACCCTAAGATCATGACCTGAGCCAAAATCAGAGTCAGTTGCTTAACCTACTGATTCGCCCAAGACACCCCATGATGAATTAAATTTTAAATTTAAGCTACTGTACATTGCTCTGTCTGGGTGGTCCATATTTCCATTTGGGGAATAGTGCCATCTTTGTTTATTAAAATTCAGGCAAATTGAGTATCTTGTTAAGTTAAATAAATTTGGTTCGTTTTAGTTTTTTTTCTTTTTCTTTTTTTTAAAAATATTTTATTTATTTATCTGACAGAGAGAAACACAGCTAGAGAGGGAACACAAGCAGAGGGAGTGAGAGAGGGAGAAGCAGGCTTCCCGCTGAGCAGGGAGCCTGATGTGGGACTCGATCCCGGGTCTCCGGGATCATGACCTGAGCTGAAGGCAGTTGCTTAACCAACTGAGCCACTCAGGCTCCACTTAGTTTTTTTTTTTCCAAAGAATTGTTAGTGCCATCTTTGTTTATTAAAGTTTAGGCAAATTGAATATCTTGTTAACTTGAATAAATTTCGTTCATTTAAATTTTTTCAAATAATTGTTTAGAAAAAAATGTTGATAATATTTATAAAAAGAAGAAATATTATAAGCTTAGAAGCCATTAAGTTGAAAGCAGCACAGATTTAACCACACATGGATGCTCACTGGACATGAATTTACTTATGAAAGGAGAGCAGAATGAAAACCAAAACCAAAACAAAAAACACATTAGAAGCATTACCATTGAAGACCATGTAAAGAGAGGATGGGATTGGAAGGTTTAAAGCTTTTTAACTCTACAGAAACAGACTCTCCTTCCCCCCCATTTCAAGGAAGTATTTGATTAACTTTTGTACCCTCAACTTCCATGCAGGTTTTTATGGAAACAAACTTATATTAGACTAGGAACTTAAAAAAAAAAATCTATATTTTACTTATACAGCTCCCTCCCTCCTCCACAAACAACGGCAAAAATTCTTAAGTCAATGATATGATTTCCATCACCCTCTAAAACCTGCCCAACCCCATGCCAGTCTTCTTAGTTAAAAAGTAGGTGATTAAAGAGTCTTTAATCCACTCTAAGTGGTCTTTAAGTGGTCTTTTCTCTCCCAGTCCTTTTTCCATCACTCACATATTACACACTGGCTTAAACACTACTTTCAAAAGTCAATCATCTTTGGTGATTCTCCATAACCTACAGAATAAAACCCCAAAATATTGACCCAGCCTTCAAATCCTTCCATACCTTTGGCCCAATCTATTGTTATAATGTATACTACATGACTAGCCTATGAAAACTATAGTTTCTGAAAAACAAGTCTTACTCGATTTCCCAATGATCCATTTTTACCAGTTTATGCCAACACCGCTACCCTTGTTGAAAATGCCTGTACCCACCCACTGTGTCTGCTTGGATTATATATATTCTATGAATCCTTAATTGCCAAGCTCAAGTCCAATCTCTTTCCTGATACCTTGTTTCAGTCTGTCCTGCACAAATTTCCACAATCCTGAAGATATTACTCATTTAGGATTTATTAGGAACTATGTTGAGGTGGAGACATTTATTTTTAAAGTAAATTGTATTTTAATCTCTTAAATAAGAACTAGCACCATTTTAGTAGACATTCAGTAAATCTTGGTTTTGTCATGTACTCATTATTTGGGCCCACAACTTGACTTACCTAACACTTCATCTTCTCATTGGTAAAATAAGAATAATTGCTACCCTGCAAGGTTGTGGTAAAAATCAGAGATAATATATTTAAGCATCTTGCATAACAGATAATATAATGAGGCATCCCCACCCTAAAATAGATTATCATCTAGTTGGAGAAATAGATATAAATTAAGAGACAAATTGATGTAGGGGAAGAATAGTAATAAGGAGCTAGGAGACTTAATTCCCCTCCCCATTTAGCCTCTCAGCAAATTAGTGACTTTTCTGAAGTTTTAATTTCCTCATGCCTAAATTCAGCAGAGGTGCTGTGTATGAAGTAAAAAATCTGTAACGTCTTTTCTCACAGCAATTTACAAGATTCCAGAAGGAGGAAATAAAAACAGAGCATAGATAGAGCTGTAATTCTGAATTTTGAGCAGGATAAAGAGTGTAGAGTAGTTATTCAAGGGCATTGTGTTTGAAGATGAGATTTGAGACAACTCTTAAAGAAATTGGAGGACATAAACTTGTTGGAAAAGAGAGAGTAGGGCAGGGATAAAAAGCAGGAACAAGATTAATACCACAAACAAAATCTTGGAGTAGTTGGGTAGAAAAGCATCAGAACCCTGGCTGGATCTATTCTTGGGGCTGCAATGCAGTTGGACATTAAAGGGAAGACCAGCCGATGGAAGCCTTAAACACCAGGCTGCAGAATTTAGATTTGAACTGAGAGGCACCTGGGAGCTCCTGCGCTTCTGAGCAAGGGAATGACAAGAGGATAATAGCATTTAAAAAATAACAAAATGGCAGCCTCTCCACTTTTTTTTTTTTTTAAAGATTTTATTTATCTATTTGACAGAGAGAGAGACCACAAGTAGGCAGAGAGGCAGGCAGAGAGAGAGGAGGAAGCAGGCTCCCTGAGGTCATGACCTGAGCCGAAGGCAGAGGCTTAACCCACTGAGCCAGCCAGGCGCCCACCACTTTTGATGTTATATCGAGACACTAGAAAGAGGAAGACCCCAAGGGATCTGTGGGAACACTACTATTGGGGCCAGATTATATTAGTCATTCCCTGAGATCTAATAATCCAAGTGTGAGGTGCTAAGATCCTTGGCTAAGATGGTATAGTAGACTGTTTTATTGGTCAAAATATTAATTTCATACATTTATGACCACTGATGTCAAGCTTGGTCCCATGACTTGTGATGGCCCCAATTTAATGACTATCATGTATCTATTCCTACTCAACTCAAAAGAAGCCATGTGGCCTTTGGCCAATGAAATCTGAGTGGAAGTGATACATGCTACTTCCTAGAAGAAGTTTTAAGAGCCACTGGGAAGTTCCACTATCTTTTCTTTTCCCTCCACCATGAACTAGTATTCCTCAGAGGAGCTTCATCATAAGCCTAGATCCTGGATTGAAAAGGGAGTAGAGTAGCGCTGCCAGTGACCCAAAGCTGACATATAATATGTGTAAGAAATAAACCTACTGAGATTTTGGATTTGTTGGATTTGTTGCTACAGCTATTTTAGCCTTAGCTTACTGATATAATCGATGACTTAGAGAAGACTTTATTGAAGAGAACAAAGAGGGAAAAGGGATGTGCTAATTTAATGAAGAAGAGGAGAGCAGTGCTTCATGAGCTGAGGACATTAGGATGTTACCTCAGCTGTGGTGAGGCACTTATTAAAGTTTTAGATGTGTCTGAGAAGCAAAGGGATACTAATCCTATTCCTGACATTCTGAATTAGAGCTGATATCGGGGCATCCAAAGGGACACTCCTTAGGGCTAGCCAGACACCCTTCCCATTCCTCATTCTTCTAATTTGACCCTAGTGTGGGGAGGGCAGAGCTAGATCCAACGGAAAGTAGCATTTCGGGGGCTCCCAAACTAGAGCACTGAGTGTGCTAATTTTATTCACAGGAATTTAGTTTTTACCCTATAGGCATTGGGAGTCTAATGATGTGAAGGCAGTCAGTAGGAATGACCACTGGGCTTGCAGTAGGGTTTAGGTGTCTGGAGGTGGGAAAAAAGAATTAGTGAATTTGGGCAAGAAGTGAAGGAGGTGTGTGATGTCGTGCAGGACCATGGGAATGAAGAGGGATAGATGTTTTAGAGGTCAAATTCACATGACTAATTTATCCACTTCCTATATTTGATACCATGTTGGTCCTTTATATTACACCTATAATCAGTGATCCTTCCAAAAAGGAATCCAGAAATTAATCTCTGGTATCAAAATCAACCCACCACAGACCCTGCCTTATTTACCATCTAATTGCCAAGCCCAGTTTTGCCAAGCCATTATTATGCCATCATAATAATATGATGTTGATAAGGAGAAGAATATTTAGCACGTACTGTGAGCCTGGCCCTGTGCTAAGCACTTTATATGGTTTATTTGTTTGTTTGTTTGTTTGTTTAATCCTAACTATGAATGGGCCATTTGTTAAGTTAATGCCTCAGTGCTCCAGACCCAGACATCTCTACCCAGCTTTGTGTTGCTGAAGCTGCGAGTCTACAAACCCCACTTCTGCTTTGGCAGCTGCCCTATGTCAGGCTCTGCCCACGGGCCAATAGAGGGAAGCTGCAAGGCTGGGGGTGGGAGAAGGACCTGCTGTTTCTTGTCTGCTTTCTGTTCCAGTGTCTCCCCGGTGACGCCTCCACACCCAGCAGAGCTCACTCCAGTAGCATCATCAAATCCAGTTTTGCTCTTTTTGAAATGTGCACACCCAGCCTCCTCAGGGCCACCCAGAGACCCCTGGTGTCAGCCCAGCAGTGCTCCCACTCAGGGATCTGAGTCACAGCCCTCCTTCAGACCTTAAGAGTCTAAGTTTTAATAAGTCCAGTTCTTCCTTTTTCTCTCCCTCTCTTAAGGGTGGTAGCCATTCCCCACATTGTTACCTCAATGACACCTTTGATGTATGTCTCCACATTTTCAGTTGCCTAGCTGACAGCCATGTACCCAGTCAACAATTCTTTATATTTAGTTCTTTCTGTTGAGATAAATGGTGTTGTGTCTGTTTCTTGCTGGTGTCCTGACTGGTACAGTGAAGTCGATACAGTTCTTTCCTTTTCCTGAATAAGGTAACTGATGCTTAGTGTTAAGAGAGATTAGGAAGTTGCCCAAAGTCATGTTGATAATTGGAGTCAAGCCAGGAGTCAGAGCCCCTTCTAACTTCCTGGTCATGGCTGCTCTCATGTCTGTTTAATTTTGGGTCTCCTCACCTTGCTCCCTTTCATGGCCTTCTCTCCTTTATGTCTCTGGGCATGCCATCACTTGGCAGACTACACCCCTCTCCTCCACCTTCTGGATGCAGAGTGGAAGGACCAGGGAGTGGGTGATATACCAGAGAGACAGCATAGCCAACTGCTGGTGTCCACATCTGCCACAACGTGAGTTCAGGGCTTGGCATCCTGAGAACCACCTTGCAGTCCTCAGCTGATGGTTTACCCAACTTTTCCTGGCAGCTTCAGGCAGGGAGAAGGGAGCAGCAGGGTGTGGACAGCCTGGTGGCTTGGGGAAGGAGCAAGGCTGGTGGGAGCTAGCAGGCACTGGGTCTTTAAGGAGCTCCCCAGTATTTGGCCTTTGGCCTGGGAAAGAAGTGAAGACTTTAAAGCTTGGTCCTCCATGAATGAAGCCATTCTGGGGTAATATGGTTTTGCTTAGTGCCATAGCTGGAATGCTCTTCTTCAAACAAAGAAAACAGAACAAGGCAAATGATCCATCCTCTTGACCACTGGCTTTGAGCCCTGGAAGCCAATGCAGGGAGAAGTGGAGGAATGGGAAGAGAGTGAGCTCAGCCCAGCTGCTCCCTGCCCATTTCTAGGATGGGTGACCTAAACACTCCTTGCTGGCTCTTCAGTAGAGCCTGGAGGACAAGGAAATGCCAGTCTTAGTGCCAGAGGACCAGGCTGACACCTGGATGGTGGTGGGAGTGGTTTGGGGGCCAGGAGGGACCCTTCTGCCACCTACAGTGTCCTTGTTCTGATTTTTTAAATGAAGAGAGAGAGAGGCTGGGAAGGTCATCTCCAAACAACCAAGAACAGTGGGAAGGGCCTGATGGCTCACTGTGCTACTGATGTTGATGAGCATTGTGAATTGAATGGGTCAAAGGTTACCGACTGCCCACAGTGTGCCAGGCACTGGAAGGAAGGTGTTAACCTGGGTTAACACAACCCCCATGGCAGACATTGCAGATTTGCCTATTCATTATAAAAGTTTTCTGGGAGATGGCAACAGTGTCTTGAGGGAGGGGTGCCATCTTCTATCGTGGATAATGATACCACGTGGGCACTCTTGGTCTACTTGGATACCCCCTTTCCTCATGCATGTACCCCACTGTGGATTTCTGTTTGCATCTCTGGCATCTACACTGTCATAGACATGTATGAGAACTTTTTCTCTTTCCTTCTGGAGGGGGAATGCTGGAGGAGTGAACAAAGTGAGGAAGGTGGAGGGACTGGTGTGTTCTTTATTCTTCATCCAGTTTTGAGGACTCTGAACTCCGGTCACAGGGCAGATGGCCAAAGCAGATAAAACTGCTCAATAACTTTCAGTGAGGGGAGGCGTGGTCAGTGAACTGCCTCAAGGCCCAGGGATGAGAGTCTGGGAGAGGAAGGAGCCCTTCTCTCTGCATAGCACCCACTTCTCTTCTGGCCCCTGCAAACTATAGGGCTCAGGAGAAGGCAGGCTGCCCCCTTGGCAGAAATCCCAACCACCCAAGGAGAGGTGCTGCCAGAGAGGCTCTCTGCAGCTTCAGGGGAGAGGGACAGGGAGCAGCGAGCTCCTGGGATGACAGATGCTAACTGGAGGTTGAGACCACCGCTCAGTTCTTCATATCTACAAACATCATGGACCTTGGAGACAACCAACAAGAAACACTTTGCAGACCTGTGAGGGAAGCTGAGAGCCTGCTGTTCTTCACTCACCCAATATTTAGGGAGTACTAAAGAAAATGCCATTGGCTGTTGTATCCAAGGTGGCCAAAGTAGTCTCTAAGGAGGTGACATGGTGCCTCAGATTACCTTAAGGGAGGACCCTGATAGGGAAAGGAGGCATTTCCAGGAGAGTGATCCCGTTCAAAGGGTTCGAGGAGGGAGCATGTCAGGCTATTCTGTGTGCCAGAAGCTATGAGCCATCCAGTGGGGCTGGAACCGAAGGTGTGGGGACCATGGCCGAGCTGAGAGAGCCAGCAGGCAGCCAAACCCTGGAGGCCTTAGAGAGCACTTGCGTTCTGTCAGTGAGATGGGAGTCACTGGAGGGTCTTAGGCAGAAGGATTATGTGGTTTGATGTACACACGTAAGGCTCTTAAGTCAGTAGCCATTTGAGGTTTGCACAAAGCAACCTTTGATGGAGGTACTACTATTATCCCTGTCCTAAAAGCTGGAAGCTTCTCTTAGAGAATTCAAGTCCCCTCTTGGTCAGCCAATGAGGATCAGGAGCTGGAATTCAAGCTCAAGCAGAATGAGCGATGCTTTTTATCATTGCTACCTCTCCGTTGCTGAAAAGCCCCTCATCAGCGAGAACCTGTTCCTTCTAGCCTCGTAGTATATGGGACGGCACACTCCATGCCTGCCAAGAACTTCCTGACCTCCCAGGCATTTACTTCACTCTGCAATCATCCATCCCACTCGCCAGAACACCCACCTGTCGGGGCTTTCTACGGGATGCTAATGTCTCTGGGTTAAGGATCTTATCTCCATTTATTGGGAGACCTCCAGGGATCCAGAGATCTAGTCACATTAAGCCTGCACATTTATTTAATTAAAAACAATTCAAAATGCTGAGGCTTGGGAAATGGCCAGCCTGGTAATACCAATCTATAAATTCCACTTCCTGCTGCTTCCGGGTGGACTGTAACTTCCCTGAGAATTCGCCTTCACTAGAAATGTTTTGACCATGTTGCTTCTGGCTCAATGGGTAGCAAGAAAGAAAAATGAAAAGTGGTGGGAGAAAACAGGATTAAATTTATTTAAAGCTTATTGTGGCTCAGCTCAGGGAGAGTGGGTCAGGATTTCTGGCTTGTTCCTGCCATGTCTGACTTGGTCCTTTCCTTCCTAACCTCGGGCCCTCAGGGTCTGCATAACCATCTCCTCCCTCTGTTGACTCACCTTCAGCTCTCCAGGTGATGGGCACAGGTGAGTCACCATCATTTCAGGAACAACAGTTAATGGAAAGAACCTCAGCTTTACTCTCTAACTGGGCAGTAACACATTCCCCCGCCCACAGCAAGCACTAAGCGCTGATGAGGGTTCCCTAGGAGGCACTCACCAGGCAAGGGAACAGGATATCTGAGATGGAGAGTATTCTTGGGAATCTGGGTATATAGCTGTAATATGTCATATGAAACTGAAGTCGGGTCTTGGGGCTGCCAGAATTCTCTAAAAGTATAAGCTACCCTTTAAGGATAGACACGTTTCCTAAAGAATACATTCCTTTCCTGGTCCTAACAGCTGTAGCGATGCAAAGTAATGATTATGGTACACAAACACCACCCCCCCACCCCAAGATGCTTTGAGCCTTCTGAGCTGAAAATCCCTGGGAGATTCATCTGTGAAGTGAGCTCGGAGATAGGCAGACTCTCCGAGCTCTTGCTGATGCTGCTTGGATTGCACATGGGATGGTGTGACTAGCTGGCCTACTTGTGGCTCCAGGGAGGCCATCTAAGAAGGGGTAAATGAGGCACAGCTTCGAGCTCCTTACTCCACTGCAGGAGTGAACATGACCATCTTCTTTAGACACAACAACCAGCTTCCTCCCAAACCCACACTGATCTAGGGCTTTCTTTTATGACCATCCCGAGGTTCCCAGGCTACTCGATGGTGACAAAGCCCCATTGCTTTTAGGTCAGCCTTTAAGTCTCCATCCTGCACATTGATGAGCTTTATTCTAGTTGCTTTGTGTGGCATTCACAGTGCTCACCATTGTGGCTGTAGACTGTAATGGTTTTTGTCATTCTGCTAACATTGCACATGCCCCACAGACCATGTCCTCACATGCACACACAGAGCTTTCCATCAAACAGAATGAAACAAACCATGTGAATCTTTTCTATAGTGAGGACAGCTAGACCACCACAGGGTATAATTGTTTTATTAAAATCTTGTTTTACCTTGAATTCAGCTCTATAAAGCAGAGTTGTTTTATTTTTTTCCTGAGAATGTTAATGGGAAAGGAACCGATTTTCTCCATGTCATTTGGAATGTGCCTCCTCTATGCTGCCCTCCAGGGTTTCACTTTTGGAGATGAGCTGGCAAGTCAGAAAGAACACTCATTTCTTGCTGCAAGTCCATTCTCTCAAGCAACAGACACTGAGTACCTACTGTGTGCAAGATCCCAGGGAGGCTTCTGGGGATGGAAGAAAGCGGAGGTTGCAGTCTCTGCCCCCCAATAAACAAAACTAAATCTCTCGCTGGTGATTTGTAAGACAATTACATATATTTTATATTCAACTCCTAAATAGAGAACTTTATAAACCCAATGTGAATTGAACCCTTTTGCTACAGATCTGGGGCACCTTTCTGTTGGACTGACAGTGTCCTTCCAGGGAAGGAAATTATTTTCCATATTTTGTAAACTTACGCAGCATGTAAACCCTTAGGCAGAAGCTATTACAATTAGCTCCTGTTAATTAATTATGCCTATTTAAGCACAGGGGAAGAGTGGCCGGTGGGCTTGGAGCACCCTCCCAGCAGCCCACAGAGGGCTGGGTGCCGTAACAGGGCCATTGTTCTGCCCATTGTTGCCTTAGGCTTCCCCTTGGAATTGCTACTTAATTGCCTCCCAACTGAGTAGGTCTGAACCTGTTTACTGAGCCTTCTGGGCAAGGATATAACCAAATGTCCCCAGGCCACACCAGCCTGTGGGGGCCAATTAGATCATATTTTCCCTCAAATGTTGCTAGCTGATTGCTCCACATGCTAGCCCTCCTTGCCTCCTCTTTCTCAAAGTCCCTGTCCTTATGTGGAGTAAGTCCGCAGGATGTATTAAGTATACTCAGAAAAAGTTTGCCACTCTTAAGGGTACATGGTTTGATGGTCATTTGAAACGATGCCCTGCTGGTGCCCTGAGTGCCATCATGGCTGCACAGGGCCCAGGTCTCTGACTCAGCCCCATTAGGTGCAGGGTGCTGAGCTGCTGGCTGGGGCCTCTGTGAGTTTCTGGGTACTGAGACCTTGCAGAACTCTCCAGTGGCCTGGGATTGGGTGCTGCTCAGAGGGAAGTGCTAGAGTGTCCTTGTCTTCTAGCATCCCAGAGCTGCCCCCCCAGCCTTTGGCCCATGGGCAGAGCTCCCCCAGCTCTGTGCTCCTTGCAATTGCTCCTCATGCTGTGGGCAAACTGCATTCATTCCTTTCTGAGAAAGGGAAAACACCCTCACCCCACCCTGGGCCATGTTTTATAGCCTGAGTCCCAAAGCAGTTCTGCTTGTGCTCAAAGATCCCAAATTCATTCCTGCAAACAGCACCTCAGCTTCTGGCTCTTGTCTTGCCTCCCGAGGGCTCAAGCCCTGCTGGGCGCCCTTGTTTCGCCCTCAGTGTCCATCCCCATTCATTAAACTCTCCCTGGCTCCATCAGCTGAGAACAAGATGATGCAGATCATCCAGGCAAATAAATGCTTGAAAACTATTGGTGGGTGCTGGTGTCATGCATCTGATCTCTGCTTGGGCTTAGCTGGCTCTGCTGCAAGGAAAGCGCTGAACCCTTAACGTGCATGTTCCTTTTTCTGGCATTAGACAGGAAGCAAAACACAGCTTCTTGGCAGCAAGCACCTTTGATTTCTTCTCCTTAATTTCCTCAGAGTTTCCCACAAGGATCATATGTGATAATGTGCTGAAGTTTATACTTAAATTGAAACTGGCCATGCCATTGTAATGTGAGGTTAAAACTTTGCATACTGTAGATGCACCATAGATACTATTACTGAATGGCTATTGGCCATGATATTTATTATTTGTCTAGTCATCCACTCAAAATATATTTAAAAGCAGCTACTCGTTGGAAGGCTCTGTCCTAGACACTGGAGATACAAGGTGAGTGAAAGAGAGATGGCCTAGTGAAGAAAGAGAAATGCTAAAGTAATTAAAAATAATAAATAAGAAAATATGAGACTGTGATAAATGCTCTGCAGAGAATTGCTTGAGGGCGATATTGTAGGGTGACAAGGTGGGTCCTTTGGAGACAGATACCAAGGAAGGCCTCCCTGATGGGGTGACTGCAAGTTGAGATTAGAACAAAGAGGACACCACCCATGTGAAGATCAGAGGAAAGGGGGTTCCAGGCAGAGCAACGGCACAGTCAAGAAGGTGGGGCGACCTTTAGGAACCTTGATGATGGGAAGAATACAGGATGTCCAGGGAAGGGAAGGGTGCTGCCAGAAGAGGTCAGTGAGTCACCATGAGAGACCCAGGTGGTAGAGGGCTCGCAGAGGCAGGAGAGACATTTGGTTTTGCTTTAAGCAGAATGGGAAGCAATTAGAGTTTGAAATAGGGGAGCTACATAATCTGATTTATGTTCTAAAAAGAGAATATAGGCTGCTGTGGGAGGAATGAACTTTAGAGGAGCAAGAAGTAGCAGGGTGATCAGACAGGAGTCTGATGTGGTAGGACAGATAGGTGACCAGGTGACTAGGTCAGACCCCATAGCACAGACAGATTCAGGGTCTTTGAGAGCAGAGCTGACAGGACTCACTGATTGGCTGTGGAGAGTGAGGAAAATATGGGACTCCAGAGGATACCTCAATGGCAAGGCTGGGAACCAAGCCTCTCACCAGCTTGGGATGTGGGTATCCTCAACTAGGGTAGTTGTCAAAGTATCTGGAAGGTCACTTATTCCAAGTTTGAGAGGGCAAAAGGGCATGAGCATTTCCCTCTCCCTCTCTTCCTTCCTCCTTGACTCCTGCCATCCCCTCTCCCTATATGTACAGGTACAGGAGAAACATGGAGAAAATCTCCTAGAGGAATCAATTGGTTCCAGATTAAACAACAATAACAACAACAACAACAACAACAACAACAACCAGCTTTGAAAGTAAACCCTAACCAATGCCACAGGCTAGAGAGTCAGATAACTTAAAAATAGCCCAAGGCAGGTAGAGTGCAATGAAGTAGCCAGTAGTTCTATTTACCAGATAAAATACCCCTGGCAGCAGAAGGGAGAGTTCAGGAACTGGGCTGGGCATGCGGACTTGTGATAACAGTCTTCACGTTGGAATGTAATTTGTTTTACTTAAAGGTAAAGCTGAGTGCCTACTCTTGCAAAGACTGCCAGCCTAATCCATCCTCCAAGGAGCCGAAAACCTAGACCTGGAAGGAACATTCTGCTTTGCCAACATTCACTCTGTCCCAGTGTTTGCCGATTTCACAAACACTTCTCAATGAAAATATGAAAAACTCCAAAAAGAGTAACCATATGAAATAAAGATGTCTGGGGGGAGCTCAAGGAAATTTCAGATCTCTCTATTTTATCGCTGTACTTTCTTTTTAATTATAGTAACTGCTTCTTGCAGGTTCTTACTGACAAATAAAAACACTGATGTCACTCAAGCCTAGGACATGATAATCTTTCCCAGAACTAGGAGTATCCAGGACTAGAGAGTCATGGGACTTTTTTCCCCCAATGTCTGAGACTTTCTCTTAATTCTGTCTTAGTCACACATAGTTACTCATTACCTGGAAGGGCTAAGAGTTTATCCAGGGCCACTGTACATTTCATGCTGCTTTGTTATACCAGGAAAAATGCAGACGACTGAGTCATTGCTTTCAATTAGTTTTTCATTTTCACCTGGAGCAAAGTTTTTCTATATCTATACCAGTTTTATTGCTTTCCATGTTAGGCTGATCACATACTTCGTGAGATAATTCCATCTTTTGCTTGAGGATATTAATAATATGTATTATAAGTAAGAAGTAGTATTATCAAAGTACTCTTAAACAGATGTAAAAAATGGAAATACGAGAAGATTTAGTAACTCACATTTAAGGTCTACAGAGATGAGGCAGAGAGGAAAGGAGAATGAGACAATAAAAAAACCTTGAAGTCATGGCAGAGCTTTGTTACCTCTGGAAGAACTACTCTCATACGGTTTTCAAATCTAAAACTTGTTTGATTCAACAGAAATTACACACCTGTTATAGGCTCAGCTCATTGTACAGAATAAGTACATTCAAGCTATTAGTAAATAAAATGTGTTAAGTACTGCTAAAGTGTAATCTGGGTCCTGCCTTCCAGGAACCTTCACCTAATTGGCTAAAAATATAACAGAAACTAAGTTCAGGTTCGAGTTCCATGATGAAACATGGTGGGGTGTGAGACGGGCTAAAATGAGAGGTGTGGATGGTGCTTGTAAGACAAAGACATAGAAACGATGCAGTGTAGGCTCGTCAGGATCCTGACCTCAGCTAAACGATCCTTGAAAGATAGACATGACTTGGATGGGAGATAGGAGGACAAGGCACTCCAGGCAGTGAGAACAGTGCGTACAAAGGCATCTCGCTGGGGAGAGTTAGGGCATACATGCAGGAGGAGGGACCCACTCGGGAAGGTGGTTTGGCAGAGACACATTGAAAATAATGTATACTAACAAATCATGTCACTTGCTGTGGTAGAAACAACATCTCTCTGGTGCCATCAATGCCTCAGTTCACAGAGCCTGTGTACACTTGTGGAGGAACTTGGTGACAAATCGTCTCTTATCTGTATTTTCATGAGTCAGGCTGGAGCTAGGAACATCGATGATAAAGCATCTCATTAAAGAAGTGGTAACACACTTCCTAGGAAACAGGATGAATTGGGATGGACTCATACTGAAGTTATTTAAGGAAAGATGGGGCAGAATCACCCAAGGGTAACAAATTCACCTCCCAACCTTATGCATTCATTTCCATCCATTGAAAAAGGTCGACCTCAAAGGGACCCAGTCTACATTTTTTGGAATTAAAAAATAATCTCAATAATTAGAAGATTCCTTTGGCTCAGCAGGTTCAATGGACTCAAAACCAGAATGATAACTTTAGAGACTGTCCAATTCCAAATTTCCCAGGACCATTCATTTGCTGCATGTGTGATCCTAGATATAATTATAAGGCTCCAGTTTTTTCATCTTTAAAACGCTTATCAAAGTGTCTCAAAAAGCAAAAGGTAAGACTTGCTCTGGCTCTATAAGTAGAATAATACCATAAATATAATCTAACCTGTCTTCAAAATCACAGTTGCTCTGTCACTCACTACCTTAGTGAATTTGCACAAGGTATTTAATTTCCAAAAGCCTCAGTTCCCCCCTTTTAAAATCTGCATAATAATACCACTGAATAGAGATATTAAAAAGACGAAGACAACATGTGCAAAGTTTTAGCACAGAGGCTAGCATTCAAGAAAACACAGCTATTGTTCTTTTCATTAAACCTGCATAGTTATTTATAGTTTGTAAAACATTGTCATAAATTTTACAGAAACCATAAATTTTACAGAAAGGTCAATACAACTATTACCAGCTTTAAAGATGAGAAAACTGAGGCTAAAAATATAAAGTCCGGGACCATGCAATAGTAGGAGACAAGTTTTGATGTTGTTTCGATGATATTTACCCTCTGCTCCAGTTATCTTTTTTAATGAGACACACAAACAAAAAGAAAAAAAATTGTACTTGTATTTCATATAATGCATAGTGAGCCCTCAATCCATGTGGTTCCCTTTTGAATGCTAGGTAACTAGCAAGAGCTCGAGGCAACACTCGTAATTTGGTTCTCTAGTTCTGTGATGTCCCCTATGGGAACCCGACCATGTGGGGCTGTTGAGTACTTGGAATGTGGCTAGTATGAATGGTGAAAAGCTACAGGCATAAAATACTGGATTTCAGAGACTTAGTGCAGAAAATATATAAAATATCTCATTAATAACCTTTAAATTGATCACATGATGCAATGAAGATATTCGGGGTATGTTTGGTTAAGAATTTCACCAATTTCTGTTCTTTTTTTAAAAAATATTTTATTTATTTATTAGAGAGAGAGAGAGTGAGCATGAGAGGAGAGAAGGTCAGAGGGAGAAGCAGACTCCCCACAGAGCCAGGAGCTGGATGCGGAACTCGATCCCGGGACTCCAGGATCATGACCTGAGACGAAAGCAGACACTCAACCAACTGAGCCACCCAGGTGCCCCAGAATTTCACCTATTTCTTTTTGCTTCTTTTTAATGTGGCTACTAGAAATTTTTCAGTTGTGTAAGTGGCTCTTATTTATGGCTTGCATGATATTTCTGTTCTACAGAGCTGCTCTACCTAACCTTCTGTCCTTCCACTGCTATTTCCTGCTTCTCAGCCCTCCTTCCTCCTCACTAGGACCCTGAGATCCTCCTCTCTGGATAATCATCTGCTCACTGACTTCAAGTGAGGGTGTTAAGAATCTCTCTCTCTCCCTCTCTCTCTCTCTCTCTCTCTCTCTCTTTCTCTTTTTCTTTTTCTCTCCCTGGAGAAAATCTGCTTTCAGAAATGGTACTGAAAGTAGGAAATAATGCATCTGAGATTGCGAGAGATATTAGGGTGAGGATCATAATTTCAAGTGCCTAGAGGGATCAGAAAGATAGCATAAAGGAGACCAGGCATAGGTAGCAATAGGGAGTCGTAGCAAACAGAAGCTCATGTGCCTGATCCAAAGGGGTCAGCCCCACCCAGCTCTAGCTAATCCTTGCCGTATTTGGATTTGAGCCCAATGCAGCCAGATCTTTTGATTTTTCAAGAGCAACCAGAAATCTACTTTCTTATGTGATGTCTTCTGATTTTCAAAGCTTTTCAATGACATAAAAACTTTTAACAATTATTATAAAGGGGCTATAAAAATCTGCTTTAGGGTTTTATTTGGCCCACATGGCCTCGTTTTTTTTTTTTTTTTTTACCTCTTTATTTACCTATAGATAAGGCCCCATCTGATGAGATGTGTGGCAAACTGGACACGTAGTGCTTATAACATTGGCTTTGTCTCTTGACATGTGTACGGCTGAAGAGTCCTCTCCCTTTATAGATGAGATACTGAGGTCAAGAAAGGACGAGTAGCTTGCCCATAGTCACACTCTAACTCAGGATAAGAAAGTCAGGTTCCTGATTCTCTATCCACGGATACTTTAAAACAAAAGACATTGTCTTCTGCTTGCTTGCCACACCCCCCCCCCCCAAAGGTTTGCCTCTGAGAAAGAATCTTGATGAGATGAAACAACTCTGCCAGGTGTGTAAGTAAGTCTCAGAGCAGAAGACATTTTGCTCATACTAGTCTCTCTTGGCTCGGGAATAGCACCAATGGTTATTATCTTTTGTGAATCTCCCTCACACCTTTTATTCTTTTATTAGAGGATACACGCTAATCATTTGCCTAGAGTGAATTGAAATCCCCAAACAACCCAGGTGGAGAAAAATAATCACAATGCTGAACACTCCTGCTATTTATGAGCAAGTATACCTTCTAGACACCTGAGTCAGGCCCCACAGGGAGAAAAGTTCCTTATTCTACAATTGACATAGAAAGATTTCTGTCAGGGTCATACTTGAAATGCATGGGCCCTCTTTCCAATTTTAAAGTGTGAATGACCTAACTTGACCAGTAGAAAAAATGCAGATATGAACTTAACTTTCACTCAAGCAGCATTTGTTCTTTCTGACCTCTCCTTTGACAAATATATTTTATAGCACTTAAGACTTAAGTGGCCTGCTTATGTTATTGATAACAGCTCAAAACAAATATCGGATTCTGAATAAATTCACCTCTTGCTTAAAACCTGGAACTTTCTTGGCGGAGGTTAGAGGATCAAGCTTTTCCAAATTATCCAGATTATGACAACAGTGCAGAGTTAACTTTTTGGTAATTTATAATACCATGGCTTCTGGGATTTTCAAGTCTTTCTTTCAAGTCCTAAAAGCAATTTCATTTCTACTCTATTTGTTCTTGTCAATGGAATGAAATTGGAAGAACAGAATTTTTGTCCACCTTTTAGAGACGAGGAAACACAGTCCTGACTGTGGGGACTGACTCCATGACTCAGCTAGATAATGACAGGACCAGGAATCTCCTGGTCCTCCTGGTCCTCATACACATTTCTTTCTATTATAACTAAAACAATGAGGATCTAAGAATTCTCTAGCTCCCATTTCTTTTCTTTTTTTAAAAAAGATATTTATTTATTAATTTATTTATTTGACAGAGAGAGAGAGAGAGATCACAAATAAGCAGAGAGGCAGGCAGGGAAGGAGGGGGAAGCAGGCTCTCCGCTGAGCAGAGAGCCCGATGTGGGACTCGATCCCAGGACCCCGAGATTGTGACCTAAAGAGGCTTAACCCTCTGAGCCACCCAGGTGCCCCACTAGCTCCCATTTCTAAGAAGAGTGAAACACCATCACAACACAGTATATTATTACCTTGCCTTAGATATTTTTTAAAAGATTTTATTTATTTATTTGTCAGAGAAAGAGAGAACAAGTGGGGGAGGAGCAGACAGATGGAGACTCAGGCTCCCCGCTGAGCAAGGACCCCCCCCCCCCAAGGAAGGACTTGATCCCAGGCCCCTGGGATCATTACCTGAGCTGAAGGCAGACACTCAACCGACTGAGCCACCTAGGCATCCCATATTTTCCCTTTCTTTATGGATATCTAGATGAGAAACCACATCCTTCTAAATTAAAAAGATGGTCTTCACAGACTCTTTTCTTGTGACTCTTTCTATTTTAAGGAAAATAAAGATATAGAAGGAAGGTGAGTGTTGGTAAAGGGAAACAGAGCCAGCAAAAGGGAAGGTGAAATAGCAAAGACCAAAGAAAAGTTGGGAGAGGGGAAGAATGAGGGATGTGGGCACTGGCCAAGGATGGGACACCAAATGTGAGGTCACCAGATTTAAACCCAGACTTCCACCTTCCCTTGAGGAGTTCAAAGATCCTTTCCAACATCTTCAAATGTTTTTCTCAAATATGGTCACCAAAGGTACATAAAAATACCCTTTCTAATTCAATTTATATTTTATTGTATGAGATTAGTAATTTAACAATATTCTTTTCTACAGTCTTTTGTCATGAATTTATGGTCTATCAATTGCATTATTAAATTAACCGAGCCCGAAAATCTCTCCTCTTCATCATGCAAGTTCTACAAGACAATGTACTCCAAGTTCCCTCAGCCGAATGAAAACTGCGCTGCAGGAGTGCAACCTGTCGATTGGGGGTGGTCTGTGAGTACGTACGATGGCACCACGGGAGTAAATTGTGGATGTAGGTCATACATCTTAGAATTGCTTCAAGGAAGTGAAAAAGACAACAGCACACAATGTTTTACCAAATTCACTCATTACTGCACCCCAGGGCCTACCTCTATACTGGCCACTGGGAGTTTCTCGATAAATATTTGTCAAAAGAAGTCTCACATCTTCGTGTGGACTAACACACCTTGTTTAGCATATATTTTTGTCTTTTTACCAAATCAAGGCATAAAATACTTATTTATGGATCACCATATGGCCCACAATAAATGTGCTTTGCTGCTTTAAAAAATATATGTACCAAATCCTGTGTACTAAATTATTTGATTGGTCCTGAATCCTGAGATAGTTCTCACACAAGCAAGCAGTCCCTTATTCACTCCAGAAGTCTCTGTGAAATCCCCACTGGGCCAAGCTCTGTCATAAACCCTGGGGAGAGGAAAGAGGCAGGCGTCCCTGCTATCATAGGGCTTATGTCCTGAAGATGAGGAGAGACAATGAGCGATATTTAAAATGTCAAACATAGAGTTCATTAGATAGTTAAAAGTGCTGAGGAAGGACAAAAACAAAGCAGGGATGGGAGCTAGGAGTTGTCAAGAAGGGAGAGTGACTACAGAAGCCCTTGCTGGAAGGGGGCATTTGAATGAAGACCCAAAGCCTGTGAAGGCTCTCTGACGTGGAACATAGAAGGCAGAAAGAACAAGAGCTCAGGGCCTGAGGCAGAAGCATTTCTGACGTGGTCAAGGAAGATGGTGGAGGCCAATAAAGCTGGCAGATTGAGGGGGGGAGTGGTGGTTAGTATAGCCCCCAAGGTAACCCCTAATACAGGTCTTATGTGGAGAGAAGGAAGAAAGGCATATATTCCAAATCTGATATTATCCTCCCAACAGGTAGAAATTACTGTTCAGCTTCCCTGACTTCCATGCAGACTAGTCATCTGGAAAATATCATTCTCCCCCAGATCCCAAAGATGGTCATCTCTTTGACTTGGAATATATTTTGTCTTACTGGTTGTAAGCACAACACATTTGCTTCATGAACTCCTCTCCATTTCCATCCCGCTGGCCCCAGCCCAAGACACCAGGGTCTTTCCTCTGGGTTCCTAGAGAAGCCTTGAGCTCTGGTCCTGCCTGTAGGGGTCGATAGCTTGTAACCCTCCGGAGCACCTGGCCCAGCCACCTCGCTAACACCAAGAGTTCTTAGGGTCCCCTGGGTTCTCTGGGAAAGGCAAGAGAAAGAAGGAGGCGATAGTTGGGGCTCTGGATGCTCCTTCCCACCTCAGTCAGACCATCCCTTGTTTACCAGAATGAAATACGATACCTTTATGGAAGATTTCTTTGTGTTCCTCAAACCAGAAAACTACTGACCTAAAACAGCAGCTCACATCATATTGTTCTGTCACTCTCTTGCTCCCAAACTTTCGGCGCTACTTCACCAGTAAAATAAAGCCTCAGTTCCCACTCTACCTGGACTAAAGGGCAAAGTTCTTACGGTGGCCATAAGGCCCAGCCCAACCTGGCCTCTCGTGACCTCTCTGACTTCCTTCCCTCCTCTCTCCTCATCCCACAGTCCACTCCACTTCCTGAGGCTTGTCCCAAATCCTTCCCCGTACACCACCACCTCGGACTTCAGTGCTGGTATTTTCCCCTGCTGGGAACACACTTCTTCTGCATGTTTGCTTGGTTGATCCCTCATCTCAGTCAGGACTTGGGTCAGTTTCCTTGTCAAGGATGCCTTGTCTTGGCATCTCCTTCTTTCTAGCTCCTCTACAATAGCACCCCACCCAGAAACCCTGCTTTATTCTGCTCTACGTCATCTGTCGCTACATGACATGTCTGCTTGGTTACTGCTTCTGCCTACCCATAGCTCTAAGCTGTGTGAGAACAGGAGCTGCCTTTTATCACTGCCCTATCCCTAAGCATCCAGTGCAGTGCCCGGCCCATCGTAGGTGCTCACTAAGTATTTCTCCAAGAATGAATGAATGAAGCATGTAAGCATGGCCTTCAAGGCTCTTCACGGGCATCTGGCCAGTACTTTCCAGCCCAAACTCATGACTCTCCCTGCCCTGTCCCCACATCCTTCACCAAATGGATGCTTCACCTGACCCCAGCCGGTATTGTTTCATTTTTGCCCAAGGGGCCCCTTATGTCTGAAATGCCCCTCCTGTCATCTTCATCTGACATAAGTTTTCAAGACATGGTTCAAAAAACACCCTTCTGAGGCCATTCCTCAGCCCCCTGCCTGGCACGTGTTTCCCTCCCTGACCCTCAAGCTCTTTATTCTCTGGTTTTTCCATAGCACCGTGCCCCCCTGCTTGCCTGCCTCCGTCTGTGAGCACGTTGGCAGCCCAGGGCACGCAGGGCATGCTGCATCTCGGACGGTGTAGGGGCAGAGTGTGTGCTCAAGGAAAAGTTGATTTCAGAACTCAAAGAAAGACTTCTTATCCTCCTTAGTTGTATTTTTCCTTGGACTGAGCTACAGTCTGCTTTGTCTTCAGGGGCTACGAACTGACAGAAACGTGACTTTCCTCTTTCCCAGGAGGTTCCACCAAGTTCTTCCCGGCCTGATTTTTTCTGGCACTTCCACCAGAAATGTGTTTCCACAAGCACATTTCATATGTCCCTGCCTTTGGTGCTTATCGCTGGAGAGGCTCATTGATTTGTATCCAAATTATTTTTTATTTATTTAGTTATTTATTTTATATGTTATGTTAGTCACCATACAGTACATCATTAGTTGTTGATGTCGTGTTCCATGATTCAATGTGTGTAACACCCAGTGTTCCATGAAATCTCTGCCCTCCTTAGTACCCATCACTGGGTTCGCCCATCCCCTTCCACCCACCCTCCCCTCTAAAACCTTCAGTTTGTTTCCCGGAGCCCACAGTCTCTCATGGCTCATCTCCCCCTCTGATTCCCTGCCCCTTCATTTTTCCCTTCCTTCTCCTAATGTCCTCTATGCTATTCCTTATGCTCCACAAATAAGTGAAACCCTATGATAATTGACTTTCTCTGCTTGACTTATCTCACTTAGCCTAATATCCTCCAGTCCCATCCCTGTTGATGCAAAAGCTGGGTATTCATCCTTTCTTTGTCTGAGCCTAGGTCCGCACTCCCCAAAGTGTGTCCTGGTGACACTGGTCTGGGAGGGACAGTGTGGGGGAGAGACCTCCACCTGGAGTATGCCAGCATGTAAAATGATCTGTGATGTCCTGCAATAAAAATACCTGTTTAGCATCATGAAGTCAAAGAATCACATATTTTTTTAACTACTGATCTATATTTTCATAAAGCACCTATGAATACCCTGAAAAATTAGAATTCCGCAACACATAATTGTGTAATGTTATCCTGTATGACACAGGTGTGCAGGAATATTTGTGAGATAAGGAATAAACTGTAGCTGGTGTTGCAACTCATATATAGAAATGGAGTAATAATCAGTAGCACAATAGCGTAGTATGATAAAGTCAACTTACATCTATGTTTCTTACATACCTAGCACTGCTCTAGAATAATCCTCACAAACACTCCTATGAGGAAAGCACCATTGCCATTGTTCCCACTTTACAGGTGGGGAAATAAGACACAGAGAGGTTAAGAGACATACTGAATCCACACAGCTGTTAAATGGCAGCTGAGGGCTTCAAGCCCAGGGGCCTGTTTCCAGGGTCCCTGCTTGAAGCCATCCCACTCTAGTGAAGCAAGCCACGTGGGCCTCTCTGCAACATGGGTTTATACAAAACTTTTCTAAGAGAGGGAAAGCAGTACTCATTTTGCAGCCACTACGCATCAAGCACGTTACCTTATCTCATATAAAGTTCTCAGTAACCTTATGAAGCAGGAATTATGATCGATACCTCCAATCACCCAGTTAGTGGGCGATTCACTTCTTCACGGCCTTTGCATTCGCGATGGTGCTCAAAAATGGCCCCAGAACCTAATGCACTCTTCCAGCCACTTGTTAAGTCTTCTATGGGTGCCTGGGTGGCTCCAAGGGTTAAGCCTCTGCCTTCGGCTCAGGTCATGTTCTCAGGGTGCTGGGATCAAGTCCCACATCGGGCTCTTGGCTCAGCAGGGAGCCTGCTTCCCCCTCTTTCTCTGCTTGCCTCTCGGCCTATTTGTGATCTCTCTCTGTCAAATAAATTTTAAAAATATTAAAAAAAAAAAGTCTTCCTTACAACAGGGCACCTGGGTGGCTGAGGTCGAGTGTGTGCCTTCAGCTCCAGTCATGATCTCAGGGTCCTGAGATGGAGCCCTGGGTCAGGCTCCCTGCTCAGCGAGGAGCCTCCTTCTCCCTCTGCCCCTCCTCACCCTCTACTTGTGCTCTCTGTCTCTCTCTCTTGAATAAATTAAAAAATCTTTAAAAAAAAAAGTCTGCCTTATAGCTACTCCTTTACAGCAATTCCTTCCAGAAGCCTGGGGATGGCTAAAGGAAAAGATCTCTCCTGGGAACAGGTGGTAAGCTTCAAAAACAGCCTTGGATGTTTGGGGAAAGGCAACAGCATCCGCCAAGGGCACACACACAACCAGGTAGCTTTTTTTCCTTTTATAAACAAAACTGTCAGTCCAGATATAAAAGCATAATAGGGTCGTCTGCCAACACAAGTGAGAAATGTGGATAATCAAAGACTCAGCGAGAAAGAGGGGCAGGCTTGATGGCTGGGACCGCTGCACCCTGAGAAAGGGCCCCACCTAACACGGAGTAAGTCTTCTCAAAGCTTTAGAGGCCTCCTCCTCCACCCCAGGTCACATGAATAGGCTCTGCAATGGAGGGTAGGACAAGGATGACGTGAGCACCATTTTTCTCTCTCAAAAAGGTAATGATGGCAGGGCCCAGATTAATCAAGCCAAGCTTAAGAGGAAAATTTCTGCCGGTCTGCATCCTCAGTTCCAAGGCTGCTGAAGGACAATGGAACCCAAGTGACCAGTGCAAAAAATAATTTGCCAGGAGCATGATTTGCCCAGGCGTTTGCAGCCTTTGGATGAGTCCCTGAAGAGGGAATGGAACAGGGACACCTGGGCTGTCCATCACAGCTCTGGGCTTCACTCTTGGCTAATGAACTTCAAAATTAGTTGGCTATTTTTCAGTCAAGGAAGTGTTAAGTTTATTGAGGTTCTTAGGCAAATAACTAACCAGGAAGATACTTCCAGTTGTCTTTGAAAGAGGAGACACTTGCAAGGGTGTAAGATGATTGTGAACCTGGAATCTTCTACCACATGTTGTTGCCCGGTGGGTAGCTCTGCTGTCCGTAGCTCTGGAGCCCCAACTCCTGAGGGAGCCCCTCAGGGAAGACCCTGGGAATTTGGTCCCATTTAGGGAGAGATCTGAAGCTGTGGATGTCTCTTAGGTAAATTGGGCAAGTCCCAACCATAGCTTCCTGCAGTGTGGGAACCAGCGTGGCATGGTGCTGGAGCTCCAGAGAGGAAGCCCGGATGCTTCCGGGTCCACCGCACATGCTTGCCGTGCCAGACCCCAGGGGGCCATCTTGAAATTCTTGTCACTGTGGATTCCTATACTGATTAAGATCATCTTGTGACAGATGGCAGGCAAAGGTTTTAAGGAAAGCTTTTTCTTAGTCATAAAAGACTTTTCTGTGGGCTTACCTGGTCCTGCTTGAACCCTAGGCTGCTGAGAAGGGCAGAGATGCCTCAGCTGAGCCTTGCCTTCCCTTCTTGCTCCCTCATCCTCGAGTGAGGAGGAAAGGTGTGGTCATGCTCTCACTCAGGGAGAAAGTTCTGGGACTAGAAGGACCCTCACCTGGTTAGGAAAGGATCTGGCTTATACGAAAGTTAACAAACCTCCCACAGCCTTCTCCTTGAATCTTTTGGTTTGTTCCCTTTCACACTGCTTTCTCTTACATTTTTTTCAACCGAGACTTAGAGACATCAAGACAGCTCATTCCCTTAAAAGCCAGTTCAGGGCGCCTGGGTGGCTCACTGGGTTAAAGCCTCTGCCTTCGGCTCAGGTCATGATCTCAGGGTCCTGCTTCCTCCTCTCTCTCTGCCTGCCTCTCTGCCTACTTGTGATCTCTCTCTGGGTCAAATAAATAAATAAAAATCTTAAAAAAAAAAAGCCAATTTAAAAGGTGCCACTTTTTCATCTGCAGAGCGAAGGCTCTTTCTGCTTGTGTCCAGCAGCCCTGCTTCTGGGTCGGCGTGTTCAAGGTACGGTGACAGAACTCAAAGCCAGTCTTTCCCTGAAGCTTCTGGGCTGAGGAGACATCCCCAGGGCTCCTGGAGAGGAAGTGAGGTCATCCCATGGC
>PITA01019999.1:0-36067 GCA_004023965.1 Spilogale gracilis | reverse complement strand
GGAAAGCAAATGGGAACTAGGGTAATCTAGGGAGGGAAATGAAACAACAGAGACTTTGAACACAGAAACAAACTGAGGGACTTGGAGGGAGGGGGGTGGAGGGATGGGAGAGCCTGGTGGTGGGTACTGGGGACACCTAAAGCGTGGAGCACTGGGTGTGGGGAATGGGGAATGAATCTTGAAACACTGGAAAAAAAATATTTTAGTAACAATAAAAAAAAAATATGTAAAAAAAAAAGGAGATAAAATAGAAATTACTAAGTCCACAGGTAATGAAAATCTATGAAGGTTTTGATGAAGTTAAAGAAATTTTAGAAACAACTAATAATAAGGTGGATAAGATGGAAAAACTGGGACAAGAGATAGCAACTGGAGAAGCTACTACAATACTTTACACAAAAGAAGGGAGAGTTCCTCAACTAGTATTACCCTTGAAAATTTGGGAAAGTCTTCCACCAAACAGTTTGCCTACTGAGCAAAGATACACATGTATTATTGTTAGCTATAGGCAAGGGTTGCAACCCAGAAGCTGTGAGTCTTCGTTTTCATTCCATCAAGAGCAATGTTCATAGGAAGTCTACAGAAGGACAAATGAAAACACATGGCATGAAAAGCTAAGAATCTGATGCTCTTTTCCAGTGTTTTTATATTATATAAATATGTATATACATATATAAAAAGATATACTATATGTATATCAAATATAAATATATGTTTAGTTTTTAGTAGTAGTAACAAGAAACAAGTTTCTTATTTTTACTTTTTAGAAGATTTTATTTGACAGAGACAGAAAACAAACGAGGGCACAAGAGGGGGAGAGGCAGGCAGAGGGAGAGCGAGAGGAAGAAGCAAGCTCCACACTGAGCAGGGAGCTTCACAAGGCTCTATCCCAGGACCCTGAGAGCATCCCCTGAGCTGAAGACAGAAACTCAACCCACTGAGCCACCCAGGTACTGCAGAAACAAGTTTTTATTAATAAAAATTGTATACCTCTATTTAAATCTGAAATAAGGAATCAGATGTGGTGAATATAACACAGAATTTTAAATGTACTGTCATCAAACTACAATGTTCCAAAACCAGAAAACCGCAAGGATCCAAACCATAATACAAGTATTTAATAAAAGTGTACTCAATCCTAGGAAATACCACACATCATACATTATTCAGTGTCAAACTATTAGCTGTCTGCATCCATTAAGTAGCTGGGTTTGGTAAGTGTATAGCACATCTTGTGTGGAGAGCCACAAAAGTTCTCCTTAAAGATAAATTGCCAACAGTAAGGGGGATTGTTCACTCAAAGGTGGGAACTTTCTTAGGAATAAGACCAGTCACCTAGAGAAACCTGAATTAACTGACAGCTTTTCTAACGTCTCTGAAATTTTACTATATTTCATAAAAAAGCAACCTGATCGTATCATATGTCTGGTCTGGATTTGAGGACCATTTTTCACTCATTGTTTTTGGGGAATAGAATTCTCCATGAGAGAAGAAGTTAAAAGAAGTGCTTCTGCCTATGTGGGTTTTTCTCATTAATGTCTCTCTCTCTCTCTCTCTCTCTCTCTCTCTCTCTCTCTCTCTCTCTCTTATAATAGTTTAAGATTTTTGTTTTGTTTTTGTTTTTACCTGTTCTGTGGATGCTTCTCTGCGCTGGGAGGGCACTCTACTTTCTGAAGGATACCAGACAGCTGGGTTACATCGTACAGAAAAGGAGGCATCATAAAAATTGCTTGAACTAGACTCTAATCCAAGCTTTCCCAGGATCTAATCCACTGGTCTCAGACATTGGCATTCCTCACAGTCACTGGGTGGGAATGTGAAAACACAGAATGTGACTAAGTCTGAAGTAGAACGCTATAAGTTCCCAAGTGATAGTAATATTGCTGGTTTGGAAACCAGGATTTACAAACCAATAATTAATCAACTAATTGAGGCCAGAATTTTTCAGAGAAATCTGAGTTTAAATCCCCAGTTATTTTTAAGTGTTTTGTTCTCTTTCATTTGGTTTTTGGCTTGGCCTTGTTCTTTGTAACTCTCTTATAAACCTGTAGTGGTTACAGGATGCTGACTAGGAATTACATAAAATTTCTAAATACGTCTCTGTATCTTTCAGCCTCAGAGACATGCCTGATGATAAACTGTGGGTCTTGAGCCCTCCCCCAATGATAATCATGATTATTTTCATTAGCATTATTATGTGGCCTCTAAGAATGACATCTGCAACTGGTTGCTTTATTGTTTGTCTTTCCCATGAGTATCAGGAAGCTGGATCAGTAACCCCCTTAAGGTAGGTGGACAAAGGTTTCAGCCAAGATGGACAAGCCATAATACCCTGCCTTATGTGGAGAAGCAGCTGTCAAAATGCATTCCCTACTACCTAGTACACAATTCATACTGCAACAGCTGTCATCATCAGATATTATCTAAATGAAAAACAGGAGTTGAAGGCTATTAACATATTAAAAGGTGTCAAGAAAATGAGAAATGTGTCTAAGAAAAATTTCAGTCTATGATTATACACAATATAAATCAAGGAAAAAGACCTATTGAGGAAAAGTATGTGGATTTGATTCATCAGATCCAGAAGGCCAATAAGCAGGTTAAAAAATAGCAAACTCTCATAGGATTAAAAATACAGAGATTTTAAATAGGGGAAGAAAAGAAAAAATTCCTGTGCAGACAAGTTTATTAGAAGTATATTATACCTGCTAAACTTAAATATAATATGGCTTTATTCTCAAATAAATAACGTTACAGATTATACATTTTTTTTAATAAGGGGATAAAAGCAGGTGGGTAGAGTCAGGCAAACAATGAAAACATCTTTACCTCAATCAAAATACTTAGAGTCCTGGATGATAGAAATCTAAATAATATAAAACCCGATTAAGGAATACATTTTATTCATGTGGGACAAGAAAAGGGTGATTTGTTTCAGGCTTCAGATTCAATTCTATATCCTAGGATCTGTTTAAAATTGACCCAGTTCTGACATTTTTCTCCCTATGTTTATACTCACTAAGAATTAGTGGTTTGAATTATAATCTTGACATACTATAAGATACTTCTAAAAGAATAATTTATATTTTATTAGTTTATAAAACCTTTTAGAAAGCTCTCCAATAACCAGAACTGAACCAAAAAGAGGTTCTGTTTAACCCATAGTTAACTGAACAGGAAGTACATAGAAAGTCATCTAGAGAGAATTTGCTGAAGTCAGACTTCCTGAAATCTTAGGCAGAAACTGCTTACTTACATTTTAATTGAAGCCTCAATTTTTACATCTCTCAAATGGAGTTAATAAATCTGTTGTGAGATTCAGATTTTTGCAAAATTCTTATGCTGCACAAGCATTGTAAGATGTCAATAAATATTAGCTGTTTTATTATTGCTGCTAGTTGTCATTATATTGGAATTGTAGTTAAAGTTTGTTAGTTTTCTATACTGCTATATACTAGCAGTACAGTCTTGTTATAATAAATTGCCACAAACTTGGTAGCTAAAATATCACCATGTATTATCTTAAGGTTCTGTCTTACCAAGTAGAAAAACACATGAATAGGTCAAAAGTCCAGCATGGGTTTTGCAGGGCGAAAATCAAGGTGTTGACAGAGGTACGTTCTTTCTTGGAGGCTCTGGGCTAAATCTGTTTTCTTGCACCTTCTATTCCCTTGTTCCTACATATCTTCAAAGGTAACCACATTAACTATTTTTCCTTGGCCACATCTCCCTCTGACTCTTCTGCCTCCCTCTTCCACTTATAAAGACTCTTGTGATTTCACTAGGCCCACCCATAAAAATCCAAGACAATCTCCTCATCTCAAGGTACCTTAACTTAATCACACTGACAAAGTCCCTTTTGCCTAAAGAGTAGCATATTCACAGGTCCCAGGGATTAGAGTATGAGTATCTCTGGGACCATTACTCTGCCCCCATCCCCCCCCAGAAAGTTACTCAATACATGTCATTCATTTGGCATTCTCAATGAGGTTTGTTTCAAAACAGAGAAGCAATACAGTCTAAGGTCCCAGGCTCCTTCTGTTCTTCCCCGCTGGGATACTTATTATGGGGGCTTTTTGTCCTCATCGTTGTTTCCTTGGTGGGTATAGTGTGGCTGTTGCTATTCCAGACATTCCATTCCCAATCAAAGGCTGGAAATAGGAAGCTAAAGCTTTTGCAGTTCAAGTCTGTGTCTTTTATTTGGGAAAAAAGTCTTGGTCAAAAGTCCCTCACAGATTTCTTCTAATATTTCATTAGAAGGTACTGGTTCACAAGCCTGGGAAACCTTGCAAAGGGGAATGGGGTTAGCAGTGGCCTGTGTAGATGGGCACATAATCTACCCTAATGAAACCATGGCTCTTTTAGGAAGAGAGGGCAGGAATAAATTGCTGTTGGTATGCAACAAATCATGCCTACCACATGTTGTGACACCTAAAGTTATTTGCTCCTCTGTATAAAGGATGTACCCCAGAGATCTACCCTGTATCTGCTTTATGTTTATTGCAATGGAAGTTCTTTCCTATTACGTTGTAGAAAAAACTGTGTGGACTGCTTAAAAAAAAAAAAATCTAGTTTATCTAGGCCACTTACATTTTAAATACAACCACAGAACCACAGATCATTCTCACTCCCATCCCCACCCCCCACCCCCCACCCCCGTTCTTGAAAATCTGCTTTAAGGCATTAGTTACTTCAGCAAACATCTACACAGCCCAAACTCAGAGTCTCTCCACTTAGGTTTTTAATGTGTGGATTTGTTTTTTGTTTTTTTTTTAAGCAATGTATTCTGTCAAAAATGCACATTAAACCATAAATACCGAGACAGATTTTTTTTAAAGATTTTTATTTATTTATTTATTTGACAGAGAGAGAGGTCACAAGTAGGCAGAGGCAGGCAGAGAGAGGAGGAAGCAGGCTCCCTGCTGAGCAGAGAACCCGATGTGGGCCTCGATCCCAGGACCCTGAGATCATGACCTGAGCCGAAGGCAGAGGCTTTAACCCACTGAGCCACCCAGGTGCCCTACTGAGACAGATATTACAAGAAATTACTAAATATCTTTCCCTTGCTTATAAAACTCAACAAAAATATTCTGATTTTAGAAATATTAATTAACCCCATTAATTCCAGATTTATAGAAAGAGAAAACAAGAACATTTTAAAAGCCTTGTATTTTGATGGCAGTTTCATTTGGTATACAGAAGAAGAAATCGATTATTATGCTTCATGTTTTTCCTAGTTGCATGTTTTTCTAAGCATAGAAAGTTATCTATGAGATATACCAAAACCACCAAATAGAAAAACTTTTGTGAGTTCATCAAACATTATACAAAATCAAAAGATGGTCAGATATTATGACACGAAGAAGTATTATTTGTCTGTAACCTGATTATAAAATTCTTCTAATTAGGGTAGAGTGATGAATCTGAGTGTTTAGAACAACTACTTGGGAAAAAATGGTATTCAATTAATGCAATTCACAACCACTTCTATAGTTCTCCGTACTATCGATTCTTTTTTATGTGCAAAATTACTCATGAATAACTAATATAAAAGAACAGCAGCATTTCATAAGTGTGATAGGATATGTATGGCCAAAAATATTCAGCAATTTACTCAGAGGAAAGCTATTTTATTTCTACTTATTGCATAATAATTCTTGGTACTGGACAAAAACAAAGCAGGAAAGCACACGCTCCTTGCTCTTGACAAACGCTTATTTTTATTTCTAGGATTCACAAAAAAATAGATGAGTTTTTGAAATTATCCATAATTAAATGATAATCCCTAATCACTCACCATTAAGTAAAACATATGTTAATTAGAGAGTCTAAACTAATTGCAGGCTGTCAAATGCATATGTGTAATAAAAATTTCTTATTTTCATAGTAGTCTATAATTATATATTTCACAATAGACTAATGGATTTTCAGGATCCATAACGTGGTGCAGTGCTCACTCTTATTAAGCAACATGAAGAATAATTTAGCAAGAGCTGTTTTCTTTCTTTATGCTATCAAAAATGAAGTAAAACCAGGTAAAATTCAGGTTCATGAAACCATAAATCAATTCATATTAGTAATCCAAAGGAAAAAGATCAAGACACTCCTTGTCAGGATGATTTTTAAAAAATGTTTTAGTAAGTTGAATCTCTGTACAAAGCACATCCTTATTAGAACCCATCCAGTGGGATTTTTGGTTGAACTAATAATCTATCATTTCCCCCAAAGACTATGAAAACTAATTCTTGGCCACTTCTTTATATCTTATTTTGCCCTTGAACAGAATTAAAACAACTAAGGGGAAGGGAGTAATATGGGAGAACAGAAGTAATTTCAGAAAATTTATATTATAGATCTTTTTGGCATGGGTTTCTTTAGCCTTACAACAGATTCTGAAACACTTTACCCTCTATGGGCCATGTCTACACTAACTCAGCCCAGTAGGCCATGGGGTGCAAAATTGATTGTGACAAGATCAATCTACAGAGTCAGTATTCATAATTGTCATGGATGCCATTAGTTCTATTGGTGATACAGTGATTCCTATTACTTTATAAAACCACAACAACAATGAAAATAATTTGGGGTTTTCAATATCCTTGTCATTTTTGTACTATAACACCATAAGAATAGTATTAAGAGAAAAATCAGGCACTACATGCATCATAAATTTTTATCTTTAGCAAAATACAAGTCAGAGACCACCTTTCATATATCAACATTTATTTAGCACTAAGTTTCAGAACCTGGGCAACGCACTTTCACTTACTACTTCATCGTATCACATTCTCTCATCTTAGGCTTAAAATTATCCTATCACATTTTCGCATGTAGGCTTAAAAGCAGAAAATCTAGATTACTTTGCAAGTTAAACATACTAATATTTCTATCTTCCTGGGAAAAGTTTCAAGTAATCATGCCATTTTTTGTTATTCTTTAATTATTCTAATAGTTCCTTTCCATCTAGCTCTTTATTTCACATAAATAAAAAAATAAAAAATCATAAAAAACGAACACTGTGATTCACCTAAAATTTCCTTATAATAATGTTTGAGTTTGTATTTATACTTGTTTTACTGGTTTTAACTGTGAATTATTAAAATTATCTCTTCTTTAAGAATACAAAAATTCAGACTTCAGAATAAAATAATTAGTATCCTTGGTTCTAACATGTTGGTTCTGATGACTGAGTCTGTAAAAATATATCTGTATTTGTTTAATGTAGTAATAAAAATATTAGATACTTTTCTACAATAAGGGGAAAGAGTTAAGAAAACAGAGAATAGAGTGATGTTTGCTTTTCATTTGATCTCAGAGTTGACTTCCTAAAAAGAGCTGTGAATAACAGTTATTTTATTAGACCGAGGCCATGAGTTGGGCTTAATGGGTCTTGTGAAAGCTGAAATTTATGGTGGATATACATTTATAGTTAATTAAGTAGTTAATTACGTTCCTCCCCACCTCACCAGGATGCTTAAGTTTTTCATCACCTATAGTAAAAATTATCACTTTTCACTCAGTTTCTAAGATGAACCAGTCCTTCTCCATATCATCTGGGAGAAACTGAATTGTCCTTGGTATTTCTACCCCAACAAACAGAGTGATTTCTAAACAGGAGTAATGTTCTAAAAACACATATAATGAAAATAGCTCACGGTACCTTGCTGGCCTGCAGAAGCATTTAGGATGTGTGTTGAGAGGTCTGAGAATTACAGTTAGGTCATTAGCAAGGACTTCAAACTTGAGGGAAAGAACAGCTGTCATCATGGCTCCCCCTGTAGGGCAATGGCATTCATTAGAACAAGTGATTGTGTTTCCACTCAGCCTTGACAGGCTGTCCTCAGATACCAACCCAACTCACTCACTTGTTCATCACTATCAGCAAAAGTATCTGATAGTTCTCTCTCCTTGAGCAGATGTGTAAACTAACAGGAGAGTATGGCCTGTCAAAATGACAATGTGCATTGATTCCTCTTATCTTGATGTCTTTGGGAGGACAGCTTATCTTGAATTTACAAAAGAAGGAACTCAGTCAGTATCAGTGTTTCTTCATCAATAAATGACAATGGCAGGCCTGGTTTATAACTAATTGCCTATTTCCAGAGCAGCATTTAAAATGTAATGCAAAGCATCCACGCACTATAAACTGATGGGAAACTACTTTTGCTTTTGAATAAATAAAGGCACATTACTTAGAAGGGATTAAAGATAAAATCATGGCTACTAGAATAGTATAAAAATATACATAATTTTAAGTAATGATCATAAAAGTGACATAAAACTGAGTACTAAAGTATGTTTGTAATGTGTATACTTATACAAGTAAATGTATAATATGTGAATTACAAGTATTATAAAGATGTACATTAACATAAAGGAAAATTTCACTAAGATGTATGGTGCAATTTATCACTAACCATCAGGCAAATGCAAATCAAACCCACAAAGAGATAACACTTTAAACTTGTTAGGATGGCTATGACTCAAAAGACAAGATATAAATGTTGGTAAAGATGTGGAGACAACAGGATTCTGGTACACCGTTGGGGATGATTTAAACTGGTACAGCCATTATGGAAAATTGTATGAAGATTCCACTAAAAAATTACATCTTATGATCCAGAACTTCTACTTCTAGAGGATTTATCCAAACAACTGAAGTCAGAATGTCAAAGATATTTCATGGCACTCCCATGTTCCTTACAGGATTATTCATAATAGCCACAATATGGCCACAACCTGAGTGTCCACTGATGGATAACTGAAAATAAATTATAATATATGCCTATAATGGAACACTAATCAGCACAGAAAAAGGAGAAAATCCTGCATTTAAACAACATGGATGGATCTAATGAACATTATGCTAAGTGAAATAAGTTAAGACAGAAAGACAAATACTGTTGACTTCACTTAGATGTGAATCTAAAATAGTCCAACTCACAGAAGGAGAGAGCAGAATGGTGGTTGCTTGGGGAATGGAGGAAATGGAGAGGTGATGGCCACAAGTATATAAAATTTAAATTATGTAAGATAAATAATTTCTAAAGATCTACTATATAGTATAGTGCCTAGAGTTAACAATTATATACTGTGCAGCTAAAAGTTGCTAAGGCAGTGAATCTTAAGTGTCAATATCACTTAATAATTACAACAATAATAGGGTTTGAGGTAACTGTGGGAGGTGGTGGATATGTTATGGACTTGATGGTGGCAATAATTTCATGGTGTGATAATTCCAAACTCACTGAGATGTATACATTAAATAATGTACAGCTTTGTACATGTCAATCATTTCAATAATGCTTATATAATTATAATGAAAGTAATCAATATCTATTTCCTCTAGTACTCCTAACTTTTTCTGTTTTTTATTTTTAAATTTATAAAGGTTGAGATATTTCATATATTTCCTACCAAATACCAAAAACTTCCTGCATTGTATAATATACAATTTATTAATAAGTGCAATTGACTAATGAATGATAAAGACAAAAATCATCAACACAATGCAACCACCACCTTTCTACAATTCCATCCTATCTCCATTCTCGATTGTTCCTTAAACTGTACTATCAACATGTGAATGGATATAGTAGTATGCCTAAAAGAAAAAAATATATATACATCATTTATAATTGGTTCCATATCCCTAAAATGAACAGCTATCAAGAATGGCCTGGTTGCAATTTTTTAGCACTTCTGGATTTTTGGATCCAGTCCTTCAGCTTAGGAACCAGATATAAATTGCTAGTGAGGAATCATTTACAATTACTGAGCTGTTATATCTAGGGTTTTAAATCCATTCTGATCTTCAAGTTTGGTTCCAGGTTGAAATCAATCTGAACTATTTGACTCACAGCGATTACCGATTATGTAACCATAGGCAAACTACGTAATTTTTCTGTACCTGTCTGTTTATCTGTAAAGTGGAGATAATAGTACTTATCCCTCAGGTGTTATTGCAATAAAAAAGGAGATATTCAACAGAAAGTTCTTGGAGCAATGCCTAGCATATAGTAAGTTCAATAAATTTACAGTAAACACAATTTTAATGGTTAATAACTATACTTCAGGCCAGCTCTTCAAAAAAGACTACACATCAGTTGACTGTAATTAATAAATTATTCTCTAGGATTCAGAAAGATACCCTACCACTTTATGTTTGTACAAGCGTTCAAAAATGATAACCTTGACTTCTTGCAGTCACTTGAAGGCAAAGAAACAGTTCTAACAGTACTTTATGCATACAAATCAACACCTTTGTTTGGGTAACTTGTCCTTGAAATATGTAGTCACACACACACACACACACACACACACACACATACACACACACACACACCTTGGAAAACATGGGGCTTTGTTATGATAATTCTTTTTTTTAAAGAGTAAGGGTTAGGATAGAAGGAATACATAGGTCATTTTGATAGAGTGAGACATGTTTTGAATTGTGAATTCTTTGTCTCTATTCTTAACATAGACAGTTGATAGGTGCTTCTAAATTTATTTGCCAGCTAGCCACGCAAATAGAAATAGCCTATAACTCAGAGAATACTGAATTTACAAACTAGATGTATGTCAAATAGCCAAAGCAATCCTGAGAAAGAAGAACAAAACTGCAGGTATCACACTCTCTGATTTCAAGCAATACTATGTTGTTCTAATAATCAAAATCATATGGCATTTGCATAAAACCTGACAGAATAGAATGCAGAGTCCAGAAATAAATTCATGTATGGGCAGCTATTATGAAAAATGAGCCAAGAATGTACAATGGGGAAAGGAAATGGTATTGGGAAAATTAGCCAAATGCAAAAGGATAAAAGTAGACCACTGTCTTACACTATACACAAAAATTAACTGAAGTGGATTAAAGACATGAATGTAAGGCTTGAAACCATAAAACTCTTAGAAAAGAACAAAGGTGGTCATCTCCTTGACAGTGGTCAAGGCACCTATTTTTTGGAAGCAAAGATAACAAAACAAACAAACAAAAAACCCAAAAACCAAAAACCAAAAAACACAACTTTTCTTCACAGCAAAGGAACCCATCCACAAAATAAAAAGGCAACCTAGTGAATGTGAGAACACATATGCAAATCATGTATCTATTAAGGAGTGAATATGTAAGATATATTAAGAACTCCACAACCTGTGCAGCTCAATCAGGTAAGCATCTGCCTTCAGCTCAGGATCCTGGGATCAAGCCCTGCAGTAGGCTCCCTGCTCTGTGTGGTGTTAGCTTCTCCCTTTTCCTACCTCTTCCCCCACCCCCACACCCACCACTTGGGTGCATGCTTTCTCTTTATCAAAAAATAAAATAAAATATTAAAAAAACTGATACAACTCAATACCATAAAAAAAAGCTTGTTTAAGCCATGAACAGAGAATCTGAATAGACATTTTTCCAAAGATATACAGATGGCCAACAGGTACATGAAAATGTGTTTGACATCACTAATCATCAGATAAAAAGCAAATCAAAACCACAATGAGCTATCACCTCACAACTGGTAGAATGGCTATTTTCAAAAAGAAAAAAAAATCTAGGAAGTGTTGATGAGGATGTGGACAAAAGGGAAACCTTGTGTATTACTGGTGGGAATATAAATTGGTACACCCACTATGGAAAATGTGGAGTTTCCTAAAAACATTTTAAAAATGTAACTACCATATGATCCAGCAGTTCCACTTCTGAGTATTTACCTCAAGAAAATGAAAACCCTAACAAAAAGGTATATGCAACCCAAATGTTCACTGCAAATTATTTGTAATAGCCGAGATAAGGAAACAACCTAAGTGTACATGGATGGATGAATGAATAAAGGTGTAATTCCTATTCAAGACAGTGACAGACAAGAACTCTGAACCATCTCCTCCGTAGTAAACACCAATGTCTATCTATTGATAGGCCAATTCCTCCTGAAGGACTGAGGGCTGATTGAACAACTGCTCAACAACCAAAGATAGACTGTCAAGAGAATAGCAAGAGAGAAACACACAGCTGTTTAAAAGAGTAGTTAGCATACGCAGCCATCATTCTAGCAAGCAGCATACCCTCTACGTAGAGGATACCATACACAAAACCAATACTTCAAGTTTAGTAGAAGTAGCCATTTTGCTTAATCCATAGAAACACAGAAAGCAAAATGAAATGGGGAGACAGGAATATGCTCCAAAAAAGAGAACAAGAAAAAAACTCAGAAAAAAAAAACCCATATGAAACAGAGATAAGCAATATGTCTGATAAAGAATTTAAAGTAATAGTCATAAAGACTCTCATGGAGCTGGGAAAAAGAGTGGAAGAACTCAGTAAGACCTTCAATGAAGAGATAGAAAATATTAAAAGAACCAATTAGAATTAACTGAAATAAAACTGAAATAAAAAACACACTAGAGGAAATCAAGAATAGATTAATGGATGCAGAAAAATGGATCAGTCATCTGAAAGTGTAATGGACAGCACACAGCTGAAGAGAAAACAAGAAAATATTTTTTTTAATGAGGATCAATTAAGAGATCTCATGAACAACAGCCAAGTAAATATTTGCATTATAGTGGTTCTAGAAGAAGAAAAAGAGTAAGGTAGGAAAAATTTATTTGAAGAAAGAACTGAAACTTCCTAAGCCTAGGGAAGCAAATAGATAGAGCAAAAGGAAAAGAAGATGAAAAAGAAAAAGAAAGACTTTTCTCCTTTTTTTAAAGAATATGCTTGAATTTAAATGACCATCAAATTAATTTGGACGACTATTTACTTGGGATGTTATATATGACCTCACGGCAATCACAAATCCAAAACCTAGGGTACTCAAATAAATAGAGAGAAAGAAAGCCAACAAAACACTATAGATACTCAGCTATCACAAAGAAAGAGCAAGAGAAGATGGAACAAAAACAAAAACCTAGAAAACAAGTTTTTAAAATAGAAATAAGTACATACCTTTCAATAAGTACTTTAAATGTAAAGGCCCCAAAGTCTCTAATCAAGACACAGCAGCAGAATGGATAAAAAATATCTGCATACAGCCTACAAGAGATTCATCTCAGACCTAAAGACATATACAAACTGCAAGTGAAGGAATAGAAAAACATTCACCATGCAAAAGGAAGTGCCAAACAATAACAACAAAAATGTAGCAATACTTTAATCAGAAATATAGATGTTAAAACAAAGACTGTAACAAGAGACAAAAGACATTACATATTGACAAAGCAATCAATCCTACAAGAGAATATAAAAATTGTAAATATCTACATACCCAATACTGGAACATCTAAATACATAAAGCAAACATTAACAGATTATAAAAAGGGAAACTGATAGTAATACATTAATAGTAGGGGATTTTAACATGAATCACTTTTATCAATGGATAGATCCTCCAGACAGAAAAATCAGTAAGGAAACAATGTCTTTGAATGACACATTGGTCCATATAGACATAATATATGTATACAGAATATTTCACCCAAAACATAATGCCCCTTATTTAAAAATGCACATGGAACATTTTCCAAAATTGGTCATATATTAGGCCACTAAAAAACAAGCTTCAATAAATTTGAGAAGATTGAAATCATACCATGCATCTTTTGGAATAGAATCTAGAAATAAATCACAAGAAAAAAAAAACTGTAAAAAACAAAACAAAAAAACCCAAAAAGAGTAATATGAGACTAAACAACAGGATATGAAACAATTAAAGCAGAAATAAGTGATGTGAAGACTTAAAAAAAGTTTAATGAAACCAAGGGTTGGTTCTTTGAAAAGATAAACAAAATTGACAAATCCTTAGCCAGACTCATCAAGAAATAAAGAGAAAGCACTCAAATAGATAAAATCAGAGGTGAGAAAAGAGAAATAACAATTAATGCCACTGAACTATAAGAGATTAATACTATGAAAAATACATGTGCACAAGCCAGACAACATAGAAGAAATGGATAAATTCATAGAAATAATGAATCTTCCTAACTGAACCAGGAAGAAACAGAAAATATGAACAAGTTATACGAGTAACAAAATTGAATTGGTAGTCAAGAAACTGCCAAAAAAATAAAAATCCAGGACCAAAAGAATTCACAGTGAATTCTACAAAACATTTAAGTAAGCATCTATTAGAATAGATGCTAAAAACATTTTAGCATCTATTCTTCTCAAACTATTCCAAAAATGGAAAAGGAAGGTATGTTTCCAAATACATTCTTTGAGGCCAGCCTTACCCTTATAGCAAAATTACACAAATACACCACAAAAAAAGAAAATTGCAGGCAAATATCCCTTATGAGGATAGATGCAAAAATCCTTAAAAAAAATATTATCAAACTGCATACAAAAATACATTAAGAAGATCACTCACCTTACAAGGAAGTGGAATTTATTCCCAGGATGCAATAGTTCAAAATTTGCAAATGAATCAATGTCATACACCACATCAACAAAATGAAGGGTAAGATCATATGACTATCTTAACAGATGCAGAAAAAGCATTTGACAAGATTCAGCATCCATTCATGATAAGAACTCTCAACAAAATATGGTTAGAGGGAACATAGCTCATTATAATAAAGGCAATATATGAAAAATCCACAGATAACATCATCCTCAATGGTGAAAAATTGAGTTTTTCCTCTGAGGTGAGAAACAAGATAAGGACATCACAAGTGCTCAAATTCTTAGTCACATTAGTCAGACAATAAAAAGAAGAGGTATTCATATTGATAAATTAGTTAAATTGTCACTATCTGCTGACAACATGATTATATACATAGAAAATCCTAAAAGAAACTACAAGGATAAACAAATTCAGTTATGTGACAGGGTACAAAATTAATATCTACAAATCAGTAGTGTTTCTATGCACTAACAATGAAATCACAGAAAAAGAAATTAAAGAAACAATACCATCTACAAATGCATGAAAAGTAATATCTAGAGATAAAGTGAATGATCTGCTCTGAAAACTATAAAACACTGATGAAATGACAGAAACAAATGGAAAGATATTCCATGCTCATGGGTTAGAAGAATATTGTAAAAATTTCTGTTATTACCCATAATGATCTACAGATTCATTGCAATTCCTATCAAAATACCAAAGCATTTTCCATAAAACTAGAATAATACCAAAATTTGTATGAAACCACAGGAGACTCCAAATTGCCATAGCACTTGGGAGAAAAAATAATAAAGCAGGAAGTACCACAATTTCAGATTTCGAGATGCACTACACAGCTATAGTAATCAAAACAGTATGGTGCTGGCACAAAAACAGACATATCAATCAATGGAAGAGAAAAGAGACTCCAGAAATAAATCCACATTTCTATGATCAAGTAATCTATGGCAAAAGAAGCAAGAATATACAATGGGGAAAAAACAATCTTTTCAATAAATGGTACTGGGAAAACTGGACAGCTACATGTAAAAGCATGAAACAGACTAAAACCAGACACAAAAATAAAATTTATTAAATACCTAAATGTGAGACCTGAAACCAAAAAAATCCTAGAGGAGAGTACTGACAGTAATTTTTCTGATATCAGCCATAGCAACATTTTTCTAGTTATGCCCGTGAGGCAAGGGAAAACAGAGCAAAAATAAACTCTTGGGACTACATCAAAATAAAAAGCTTCTGCACAACAAAGGAAACAATGAATGAATGGGAGAAGATACTTGAAAATTTTGTATCCAATAAGGGATTAATATGCCAAATATCTAAAGAACTGATACCACCCAAGCACCAAAAGAAAAATCTGATTTAAAAGTGGGGAGAAGACCTGAATAGATGCTTTTCCAAAGATGACATACAGATGACTAACAGATACATGAAATGATGCTCAACATCACTCATCACCAGGGAAATGCAAAGAAAAACAACAGTGAGATATCACCTTACACCTCTCAGAATGGCTAAACTCAAAAAAGACAAACACGTATTGGCAAGGATTGGGGAAAAAGGAACCCTTGGGTTCTCTTGGTGGGAATATAAACTAGTACATCCACTGTGGAAAACAGTAGGGAGTTTCCTCAAAAACTAAAAACAGAAATAATGGAATGGCATGATCCAATAATTCCACTATTAGGTATTTACCATGGCAAAATGAAAACACTAACTGAAAAAGATAAAAACATCCTTATGTTTATATTTACAATAGTCAAGACATGGAAGAAACATAAGTGCCCATTATAAGATGAAGAAATAAATAAGATGGGAGAGATATATATTACCACCTATGGTAATACATATGTATTACACATCCATAAAAAGGATGAGATTGTGTCAATTGAGACAACATGGATGCACCTAGAAAATATTATGCTAAGTGAAATAATTGAGAAAGACAAAAACTACTCATAAATGGAATCTTTAAAAAAATGAACAAAAAGTAGAATCAGAACTGTAAATACAGAAAACTGATGGTTGTCAGAGGGGAGCGGGTTGGGGGTGGTTGGGCAAAACAGGTTAAGGAGAGAGGGAGATACAGGCCGCCAGTCATAGAATGAGTAAGTCATAGGACTAAGAAGCAAAACATAAGGAAATACAAATAGTAATAGCATAATACTGTAGAAATGGGTCAGATGGTAGCTATACTTGTAGGTTCACCTAGCATAATGTATAAACTTGTCAAATCACTAAATTGTACACCTGAAACTGATGTAACATTGTGTGTTAACTACACTCAATTTTTTTTAAATGGTCTGTATATATATTTGCCACCTAGCCATGTGTGTGTGTGTGTGTGTGTGTGTGTGTGTACACACACATAATGGAATAGTATACAACCACAAAAACAAAGGAAATCTGGCCATTTGCAATGACACGGATGGGCCTTGGGGGAATGATGCTAAATGAAATAAGTCAGAGAAAGTCAGATATCATACGATTTCACTTTTATATGCCATCTAAGAAAAAAAGATCCTTGAGTTCATAGTTAAACAGAACAGATTGGTGGTTGCCAGGGGCAGAGGTTGGGAGTGGGTAAAATGGATGAAGGAGGTCAAATGTGACAAATTTATAGTTATAAAATAAATGTCATGTAACTGCATATGGATTGTGATGGATGTTAAGTAGATTTATCATGGTGCTCATTTTGCAATTTATACAATATTGAATAAAAATTAAATTAAAAAAACTAAATTGCTTTTCTTCAATGTTCTCTTCACCCCCCACTGAAGGAAAAGACTAAAGTTGTTGCTTTGACAGCTTCTGTTTCTGAGTTAAGCAGAAGAGGAAGCAACTAATCTGACACCATGCTCATGGTTCATACTCCTCAACTTCAAGCATATTCACCATTTGAGCAACATAAAATCAGGCTAGAAAATCAGATATAAATGAAACAGAGATCTTACCAAGTGTTACATTTCACTAATAATTTTAAGTAAAGACACAAGAGTTTCAGAAAAAGCAGAAGATGCCTAGGATATAAAGGATAGTTTCCCCATTCCTTTCTTCACATGTGAAACATTGGCATGGAACAATAAATGAAATCTCTACAAGTAAAGTCCACAGGGTTACATCATATAGCTTATATATTTCTTATTTACATCATAAAGGAAGCTATAATTGTGAGACATCACTATTTAATACTCCAGAATTACAGCACTTACATAACATTTTCCAGGAAGCCCTGACTCATAGGTTTTATTTATTAAATAATTCATCACCCAAGTCATCGGTGTGGCTCAGTCCATTAAGTGTCTGCCTTCCACTCAGGTCATGATCCTGGGTTGTTGGGATTGAGCCCCATGCTGGGCTCCCTGCTCTGTAGGGAGCCTGCTTCTCCCTCTTCCCCTGCCTCTCTCTTTCTCTATCTCTCTCTCTCTCATGAATAAATAAAATCTTTAACAACAACAACAACAACAATAACGATTCATTATCCAGGAAATATTACCACCTTCAGACTCACCAAGCAGGGCTGTCCTAGGGGACAGTTTGCTCAAATAACTCTAGGCTTTGGATTTCCATCACTGAAATTTTCTAAGTCTCCCTCCTATGTTTGGGACTATCTGAAGTTGGTCATTCTGGCACGGAGCCCTAAGCTCAAACCTGGTCTTACATGGATCCTGGTCACCAGAAACACCCTATTTGGATCTCTTTGCTAGAAATGCCTCTTCTATAGATATTTGAATTCCCCCTCCAATGGCTGGGACTGCCTAGAGCCAGTATTTCTTGTAGGCAGAGTACCACATGGGCTATAACTTTATTTTTTTCCTCTTTAGAGCAGTCTTTGGTCCTTTATACTACACACGGAATTGACCAGATGCTGTGGAGCTCTGGAATTGTCTTTAACATTCCTCAGTCCAAGGACTGAGATCCAGTTCCAGGAGAACAGTTTTATAAGTGGATGGTTCCCACTGGCCAGCATGATGTTTCTTTCATTAAGTGTCTTGAGACTTGGACACCAGAACTGTGCTTACACACAATTTTATGTGTGATTCCTATTCATTTCAGACAAAAGGACAAGTTCAGGGTGATAGACTTCTCAAAGTCTATCAATGACTTGAGCTGTTTGTTTGTGCCATGTGTCAGTTCTCACTTATGTCCTCACTATGGTGCCACCTATGGGATTCAGTACCCAAGAATGGCGGAGGTAGTCAGCCCTGCAAGGAGAACTGTTTTAGAAACACTACATAGATAGTCTCCTTCCTCTTGAATACTAGTATTATTCTGTACAGCCTACATTCCATTTGACAAGAAGATTTGTTGGGGTTGCCTGCTTTTTTTTCTCTTCCTCAGGGTATCACCTGGGTCCATGTGACTAAATCACAGTCCAGTTGTTAACTCCTTCAGTTTTGGAAAACAAACAAAACCCTAAAAGACTGCCTATATTTGAATTCTAGCTCTGCTCCAGACTACCTGCATGACCCCTGTTATTTAACTATATTGTTTCTCTTTAGTAACTATATGTAAAGCATTCATTTGTCTACAAATACTTACTGAATACCTACTATGTATCATGTAATATTCTAGATGGCTGAGATATATCAGTGACAAAAACAAAGATTCTTATGGTCATGAAAGTTTTTAGGAACTCCCACTATCATATTTCATCTTTTAAAAAATAGTATGTCTTAAAATACCAATAACCTATTTTATGGTCAAGTAATCTACAAAGTCACCAAGAATATGCAACAGGAAAAAGTTTTTTTAAAAAAATTCTTTAAAAGATTTTATTTATTTGACAAGAGAAACACAGCTAGAGAAGGAACATAAGCAGGGAGAGTGAGAGAGGGAGAAGCAGGGTTCCCACCAGGCAGGGAGCCTGATGCGGGGTTCAATTCCGGGATGTCGGGATCATGACCTGACCTGAAGGCAGACACTTAACGACTGAGCCAACCAGGGACCCGAAAAGACAGTCTTTTAAACAAATAGGGCAGTTACATGCAAAAGAATGAAACTGGGCCACTTTCTTACACCATACACAAAACTAAACTCAAAATGGATTAAAGACCTAAATGTGACACCTGAAGCCATAAGAATCCTATGAGAGAGCACAGGCAGTCATTTTTCTAACATCAACCTTAGAACATTTTTCTAGATAGGTCTCCTAGGGCAAGGGAAACAAGCAAAAATAAACTACAGGGATTCCACCAAAGTTAAAAACAAAACAAAACAAAAAAAACAACTTTTGCACATAAAAGAGTAATAAACCAAAGGCAACCTACTAAATGGGAGAAGACATTTGAAAATAACATATCTGATATGGGTTAATATCCCAAATATATAAAGAACTGATAAAAAACACAAATAATTCAATTAAAAAATGAAAAGATATGAATAGACATTTCTCCAAAGAATATATAAATCTGGCCAACAGACACATGAAAAGATGCTCAACATCATTCATTATCAAGGAAATGCAAATCAAAACCACAATGAGATATCACCTCACACCTGTGAGGATGGCTAAAATAGAAAACATGAGATTCGGTATGTGATAAATCAGACCAAATGAACCCTCATGTACTGTTGATGGGAATGCAAACTTGTGTAGCCACTGAGGAAAACAGTATGAAGTTTCCTCAAAACTTAAAATACAATTGTCACACGATCCAGTAATTCCACTACTATGTATTTACCCAAAGGATAGGAAAACACTAATTAAAAAGATATGCACCTCTATGTTTATTGCAACATTATTTACAATAGTCCAATTATAAAAGCAATTGTGTGTGTATATGTGTGTGTGTATATATGTGTGTGTGTGTGTGTGTATATATATATATATATATATATAATGAAATATTACTCAGTCATAAAAAAGAATAATCTTGACATTTGCAACTACATGGATGGAGCTAAGAGTATAAAGCTAGGTGAAATAAATCAGAGAAAGACAACATGATTTCACTCCTATATGGAATTTAATAAATAAAACAAGTGAACAACAAAAAAAACAAAACAAAACCAAAAACCCAAAACTGAATAAACACTCTTAACCAAAGAGTACAAATTGATGGTTACCAGAGGGGAGGTGGGGGGAGGATAGGTGAAATAGGTGAAGGGGATTTATAATATACTTACTATGCTGAGTAAGCACTGAGTAATATATAGAATTGTTAAATCACTATATTGTACACCTGAAAGTAACATAACATTCTGTTAACTATATCAGAACTAAAATTTTTAAAAATGCCAATATCCTACATGGAGGACACAGATGAACATGTACCAGAGAAACAAAGTGAGGATTTTGGAAGGGAGGGGGATGGGGGGGATGGGTGAGTCTGGTGGTGGGTATTAAGGAGGGCATGTATTGCATGGAGCACTGGGTGTGGTGCATAAACAATGAATCTTGAAACACTGAAAAAATAAAACAAATAATTTTTTAAAAGACTAATTTTTAGTAAATATACAAGCACACCTCAATTGGCAATTAAAAACACATTAATGAGACATTGGTCAAGTATCGTTTGAACAATGTTCTACTACACTGTCCTTAAAAAAAAAATTTGGATGTGTAGGATTTGCTGATTCCTGTGTAAATACCCCTTTCACAGCCATTTTTAAGCCAACAAGAGTAGTTTACAACCATCTTGTAAAATTCCTGAATTTTTAACTATCAGCTGAACAGCAGGTATGAGTTGGCCCCAGCACACCACTTGGCTGGGGAGAGTGGGCAGATCAAAGGCAACAAGAGTGAAAGCAGAACTCACAGTAAGGCAGAGGCAATGTCAAGGAAACTTAGCCCTACATACACACACAGAATAAGTTCTGGTCTTTCTCAAAGACGTGCACTCCACATGCCAATCAGTCTCATATTAACTAGTAACAGCACTCAGTGTTATTTTGTACAAATAGTAACTGAAGGTATACACTGTCTTTAGCCTTAACAAGAGCAATGATTAACTCAGCTACTAAAACAATTACTTAATTGTAATTACTTAATTTTACAATTACTTAATTTTACTACCTTAAAAGAAGTAATATCTGTTCAAATTTAAGAAGGTTTTAAAATGTATGCATTCAACAGTATGAGAGTATATCTGATATATTTTAACTATTTTGGACATCACCTTCCTACACAGATACACCCATAAATATACGCACACATAACGTACAGCATTTATCACTTCTATACCATACACATATTCCATATTTCATAACATATACACAGATAACTAATATCTTCTACTATGTGCCAAAAACACCATAAAATTGATGTATTTCCATTAAACCAAAGATCTTTATATTTTGCACTACTATTTCTCAACCACCTATAAGCTTGTGTGGTACATGGTAGGTGCTCAATAAATATTTGTGAAATAACTAATGCTGTCCAGGTAATAACTGAAGTGAGGCAAAGAGAGATTATATAACTATCCAAAGTCATACAGCCAGTAAAAAGTGGAACAGGAATTCAAACATAAGTTTTTAAAGGACATCTCTGCAAAACTAAAGAATAGCCAGAGGAAGAAAAGTAAGTGTGAATTTCTAGGAAATTCAATGATACAGAAAATGCGTGGAAAACTTGGAAATATTCAGTCTGGAAAATACAAAACTCAAGTTAGAACTATTTTCCTCTAAGAAAATATTAGTTGTGAAAATATTTTGTCGAGTACTTCAAGGTAGCAGAAGGGAGGTGAGAAGGGATTTAAAATGATAGCTCAATAAGTTAAAAATTCAACTCAAGGCTCATATTGCTTTTTAAAAATGCAAATTATAAAAAGGTTTCTTTCAGACAGATCAACCAAAAAGCATAGCTCTTCCTCTGTCTAACTTTTGCCTCTCCTCTTCCCAGGGTCATGACTTGACAATCAGAGCTGCATGTAGATTCTTATTCCTCAGCCAGGCACCCTTATGAAGACATGCTCTGAACAAGTGTTGGTGGAAGCCTAGGTAGATGTTTAACCACAGAATGGTTCTGAGTCCAAAGAATGCATTTGAAATGAAAATGTGAAGAACAACAGTATAATCTAATTTATTAACTATGCTACACTATCACCATTACCACCCCCAGTACCAAGCAAGTGTCACAAACTCAGAAGTGGAAAGTCTCCAACTAATTATTTCTTACATCACAGTCTCAAACCTAGCACTTCCCACAATCGGTCAAAATAGACCAGATGCAAATCACTCTTGCTCAGGATTAAGTCTACTGTTGCCTTTTGATCCCAGGAGTAGACTTGCTCTGCTGGAGTTGAGGTATTCCAAACTCACCCTGGGATTTATGATTGTTCTTTCTAGCCCCAGTTTTTGATTTTCTCTTCATCTTAGGTCCTACAGATTCTCAAGATACTGTTTTGACCACACCTTCCAAACCCTAATCTTCCTTCACACTCTTGGTGATTATTTAAACTTTCAACTATTAACCATTAAGCTTCTACCATATGTTTGGTACTAGACCAATCATTGGGAATACAAAATGATTAGGATACATTGCTTATTCTACCCAGTATGGCATTCGAGAAAATAAATACATTAAACTGTAGTCTTATAAGTGCAAAAATAGAAGTAATCAGTCATTCACATAATGTAACTGAAGCTTGAAGAGAATTAAGTCACCTGCTGAAGTGACAAAATAGATTCAAGGACCCAGATCTCCTGACCCTAATCTAAAGCTGCTACCAGTACTTTGTGATAATGTAGTACTTCCCATTAAAGTATTCCTTTATTTGTTCAGGAAGTAAGTGTACTTAGGAACAGAACTATGTGAGTTATTGTGGAAAGAAAACTAACAAGGGTGTAAGTAGTGAACTCAGAATTTACAAATTAATAAAGAAGAGAGGGAGAAAAGAAAAAAAGGAAATGAATACGCCTTGACTTGCATAAAATGAATAGCTAAGATTTAATTCCATGTGTTTCTTATACCTTGCCTACATTTTCTGACATTCACAGCATATTAGTTACATGGGTTTCTAATTGATAGATATGAAAGGTCATGTTGAGTAGTTAAATTTTCACATACATTACATTTCTTACTTGGATATTATTAAAGTATACTGTCTTTATGTATCATGGAACACAGGAACACTTTGTCCATTTTATAATAATAAAAATAGTTCCACTTCAAAGTAATAAAATGGATCAAGGTATTTCTCCATAGTTTAGTTCTTTAAAAGAACACATTAGTCTGAGCTCCTATTTTAGCTAATGACTTGTATCTATTTATTTGGTCAACCAAGCCAGGACTAGAAAGGTTATGCCAGATCATCTCTCCCTGCCTATCTCCATATCCCACCAAACAATCACTAAATTAAGCAGAACTTCCCTTTGAAACCATCCCTCTTCAACAACTATCATAGTATTTAATTTTTACCTAGACTATGGCAATTGCTTTCTAACATACTTTTCTACCTCTATCCTTAATCCATTCCAATTCCACCATTATATTGTGATAAAAGTGATTTTTATACAAAATATGTCTCCTGGGCCTAAACCTATTTGGTTTCAATTTCCTACAAAAAAACAATTAACCCCTTGTATATATTCCTCCCAACTTTAGCCTTCCTGCTTTTCCAACTTAAGCTCTTTTACTATGTTTTTGAACTCTTTTAATTTCCAGCCATACAAAACTACCTTCACTTCTTTTAAGTATTTCATATTTGGATATACATGCTTTTTCACACCCTGTTCTTTTTCCTTGGAATGACCTTAACTTTTCCACCTGACAAAAATCCATTTTATTTTACTGTACCTTGATGTATACCATTGCTGTAGTACGCTTCAAATAAACATCACTTTTTTGTTGCTATATTTTTCTTTCCTGCTAGCCTATGAGATCTTGAAGAAATTTGACTTTCTCATCTTTGTACTCCATATTTTAGTATAGTATCTAACAAAGAGCTCCCAATAATGGTAGCTGAACTCAACACCTTAATACAGCATATTTTAAAAGACACTTAGACTTTTTAGAGTTTGGACATTTAGAAAATCATAGTGGAGATAGGAAAGAACTAGGTAGTTCTAGATTATCCGTTGACAACCTGACATATTGCTACTATTTCCATTCAAGTCTAGGAAATTTGTTTCATAGAGTCCCCCTCCCTGTATTATTTCAAGTTGGAACTTGCCAATTAGGGGCCCTTACAAAGTATTTGGAAGGCAGAGGTGAAGCAGAAGCTGCTATTCTTGGGAGGCCATGAGATTCAAACATGAAGACTTCACTCACTGTGGTGATTCCTCAGACCTCTTCATGAATTCCCATTTTGAGGTTTCATGTGCTTAACTTCATGAATATCCTGAGATTTTTCACTCAGTACTGCTGCTTCAGAATGAAATGATTAATGAGTTTCTCTGACATGCTAACTACAGCCTTCCAGACAGATCACTAACAGCTATACATGTATATTTAACTTTAATTCCCCTATTAAACCACTCATTCCTCTAGTACTTTTCTCAGTTTTCCTGAACAAACCCAGACTGATACAGCTTTTGGTACTAAAAGTTGATCCAGGGGAACAGAATCTTAAAGATGGGAGCCTGGAATTGGATCTATAACATAACTAGATTTAAAAGCATTAATAACCTGTGAGTGGCAAGTTAGATACAGACCATGATAAAGAATTGTAAAATAGTTTCTTAAATCATCATGTGGAGTCACCTATAGTTTTAGATGACTAAGTACCAACCTAAAAACAAAAAAGCCCAACTAATTATCATAATATGGAATATAGGGATGGGGTATATTAAGTGGAGGGGATGTTTGGCTATTTTAACTGCATGGACAAATTGGAAAAAAAATAAATGATGAAGCCAAGGCTGTAAATTCCCATCTCAAGTACGGGGTAAGAAACCAGAAACACCTATGACTATCATCATGAAAGATTACCTATTGTTTTTTAGTTGCAAGTTTGAAATTTCTGAAAACCAAATACAAAATCTGATACTGCAAGTGACCAAATTGTTAATCAAATCCATAGGTTCTCAGGGTCTCTTACGTGTGTGTGTGTGTGTGTGTGTGTGTGTGTCTGTGTGTGTGTACGCATGACATTAAATGAGAAGGAATGGAGTCTTAAGATTGAGACATCTGGATAGATCCCAATGGACCTGAAGACCTTGAATCCATGAATTCTACTTAGTAGAAACCTCCTCTTAGTCCTCAAAACAATCTGTAGCCTTGTGGGAGAATGCTCATTTTCACAAGATCCACTCCATCAGCACTCATTGACTGTTAACTTTTAACTGGAGTTAAATGTTGGGAGGAAAAAAAAAAAGTCTGAATTTGGAGTCAACACCATACATATCAAAAGTAATACAATCTTTTCAAAATTTACATCTGTGAAAACTGGGGGAATACTTTTGAGAATAAACTCTAAGGATGTTAGAACAGGGAGGAAGGAATGCACTATTAGATTCATCTGGGCTTATAGGAATCACTGAGTGATTTTGGATTCAGTGTGCCACCCTGAACAAATGGGAATAACTGTGACAGCTTGTATGGTTGGTTAACTATAACTGGTCTCTGTGGTGGCCAAAATTTACTGAAGCAAGTGATACCCAAAGGCTTATAGAGATAGAATTGTTCTATTGTGTTCCACTGCTCACATCCACCTTCTACCTTAAGTTTTTCAGAATGCACTGGTAAGGGAGAAACATTCAACTTTGAAAGGCTATTCAGGGTGCCTGGGTGGCTCAGGGGTTAAAGCCTCTGCCTTCAGCTCAGGACATGATCTCAGGGTCCTGGAATTGAGGCCTGCATCAGACTCTCTGCTTGGCAGGGAGCCTGCTTCCTCCTCTCTTTCTGCCTACTTCTGATCTCTCTGTCTGTCAAATAAATAAATAAAATATTTTTAAAAAAGAAAAGAAAAGAAAGGTTATTCCATGTCTATTCTTTCAATATCAGAAATTACTGTGGGGAGAGGCTATCAGTGGAATGGATTACCAAAAGAACAAAGGGGATGGTGAGATTCTGAAGTGGCAGCAGGGGCTACGTGATACATTTAATTGTTACTGGCACTTAATTACCAGGGTTAAGATGGGCATAGTTGCCAATGGTAGCAGGAATAGAGCAGTAGTCACGTAGTCTGGCATGTAGAGATCTTTGTCTGTGGCTAAATAATTATATCCTTAGGACCAGTACTGATGAGCAGTCTCCTCAGTCAAGCCTATTTGATTTGTATAAGGAAAACTTTAAGGCTAGACTTGCATTGCTATAAGAGTTGTGGCCCTTATCTACTTCTCAGACTTGAGTAGTTTGCAGACTCAGAGCACCTTAAATGAAGAGGGATGCTTTACCTCCTTGAGGAAGGATACATCACACTGTCAAAAGTGTATTTTGTAAATTATTCATTTAGTCCTTTCCTAAAGAACCTCCATCTGTGGCCATTTACCAAGGGATTTCTGCTTTAGGGAAAGAACCAAACATCTTAGGTATTACTGGACACCAGCTCTGAGCTAACATAAATTCTTAGGGACACAAAACAGCACAGTGTTCCACTTTTCAAAAAGGGGGCTTGTGAAAGCCAAGTGATTAATGCTGTTTAAACACCTACAGCAGTTATCTCAAGCAACACTCTTGCCATGCTCCTAGTTCTAAAATGAATAGTGGGAACAGATATCATCAACGTGGGCATCCACTTAACAAGGTTAATCTGGTTTATCAATGTTGAGTGCCCAATTTGCCAGTGGCAGAGATAAATAATGAGTCCCCGGTATAATAGTACTCCAGAGTGACCAGAGAACTGTAGAATGGCAAATTAATCACATTTTCATGGAAGAGGCAGTGACTTGTTTTTACTGGAATACACACTTGAGCTGGATTTGAATTTGTCTTTTCTGCTCAAAAGGTTAGGTTCTACTGGGTTAGAAATCTTATTTCCCACTGGAATGAATCCACAAGAGATAAAGCAATGGTTCCACTGAACTAAGAGCAGAGAATGTCAGAGTCACTTTGAGCTCCTTATGCCATGGAATTTAAACAAACAAAAAAAAGTGGTGATTGGTACAACTGGTCTGCTAATACACAATGATGGTAGACAGAAGTATGCCCAATGTGGCAGGTAGACTTCTAAGATGACCTCCAATTATCCCTACCTTTGGATATTTATGTTCTTGTGTGATACATTTCTTTTGAATATGAGCTGAAGTTAGTGATGTGCTTATAATCAACATAATACAGTAACAAACTTAATTCCTCACAAGATGTGATGCTACTTCATGATTAGATGTATTATATTATATTAGCCCAGGAAGCATGATCTGCTTATTATATTGATTTGAAAGTTTAAAAGAACGTATGAATGGCAAGTTGACAGTTGGCTGTACTAGACCATGTCACATCAACTTGGTTAAGTTTGGAACTCTGACTAACCAAGCCTGTGACTCAGAGGACTTGGTGTTAAGGCAGTCTTAACTTGGTGTTAAGACACTCCAAGTTAAGACAGTCTTCTGTTAAGGCTGTCCAGTCTGTTGAGGAAATAAAACACATCTTTTTTTTTTCCCCTAAAGAGACCTGGGCCATCTGACTCAGTGGTTTTGCTAAAATGGCTAAAAACCTTCTCTGATAATCCAGATAGAGCATTACAGAGTATCATTTCCTCAGCTACTTTTAAAGCTATGTAACACTGAAAGAGAGAGAGAGAGAGAGAGAGAGAGAGAGAGGGAGAGAGACTCTCAACAATAGAAAACAAACTGAGGGTTGATGGAGGGAGTTGGGTGGGGGATGGGCTGGAGGGGTGATAAATGTTAAGGAAGACACTTGTTATGATAAGTACTGGGTATTGTATGCAAGTGATGAACCACTGAATTCTACTCCTGAAACCAATATGGCACTGTATGCTAATCAACTGGAATGTAAATAAATTTTTTTAAAGGCTTATGTCAGAAACAACATGAAGAAATGAAAGCATGTAACAATTTCCTTGAAAGTATTTTTTGTATTATTACTCTTAATAAATAATACATTCACATAGTAAAAAAATAAAACCATAAACCCTTGATTTATTTCTATATTAAGAAATAAATTTATTCCTATACTTGATTCCTATACTAAGGAATACTATAGGACTTGGTTCCTATACTAAGTCCCTTATATTCCTGTAATACTTGAAACTGTTATCCTCACCAAATACAGGCTGATATCATCAGTATAATCTCTATGGAAATATATTAGTATTTTTTTAAAATTCTTCATAACTTGTATATTTGACTTTTGTCAAATTTATGTTTTAATGTAAGCTTTGAAACAGTGAATACAAAAGTGTATAAAGAAAAAGTTCATCATTTGCTCCATACCTCCTCCACTATCCTGTCTTCTGAGCCAAGCCATGTCAATTGTTTTATGTGTTTTTCTAGACATCTCAACTTGCTTATTCAAAATTATACATGCATTCCCATGCACATAGAGGAATTTTTAAAAATTTCCTACGCTCTATTATTTTATAACATAAAATATATCATAAATATAATTTACAACTTTGACAAATTCTTTAGATATAAATGTATTTTTTTTACTATTTTTCAACTTTAGAATCATATGAAATGTATTTTTTACATTCTGCTTTTCTCATTCATGAATACTTTATGACAATGCCTTCAAGTCAAGTGATATAGCTCCAATTCATATTATTCATTTCAATGAGTTCAAAAAATTCCATAGTTTGGCTAGTTCATAATTTATTTAAGCATTTAACTAGTGCTGAGTATTCATTTTATTAACAGTTATAGGCTATCAACTTCCATGTGCATGCCTTGGTCTACTTTAATTTATATGGAATGGTTATAGAATAGTGAGTAGTCTAGGGTTAAGGGTTTATGGACTTTTTATTTTAATGACTACTATCAGTTTCTTTTTGAAGAGAAGTTGCAACAATTCGTGTTTCTTCCAAAATATGAGTGCCACAATTATTTAATATTAATTTTTAAATTTTGTTACTTAACTTTTAACTTTTCACATATTTATTGGCATTGGTTTGCTCTTTATTAACTGTTCACATTCCTAACTCATCTTTATCTTGTGTGTCAGTAAGATCTCTTGTATTGTATAGCAATACATTCTACAGCTGTCATCTAAGTTGCAAATATATTTTTCCAAAAATCAGGTCTCACTAAAATTGATTTTTATATGATATCTTTTTGTTATATGATATCCTTTTGTTAAGTTTTACATTCTTATATACTCAATTTTTTTAAAATCATACAGCTTCCAGTTTCAGTTCCTGCATGTGAAGATATTAAAAATGACTCCAATTCTTACAACAACAAGAAAAAGCTATACAAATTGAAAACCAAGAATTTTTCCTGAATCTGTCAAGGAATTGCAGACAAACCATCACCCCAAAGTCTGGAAAGCTGCCTAAATGAAGAAATATGAAATGATATCTATTACATAGAACAATAAAGTGGTAGGAATGCTTTAGTGTAATTTGATGAATTTCTGGAGACTGATTATGAACAAATAAAGAATCAGAAGCTAGAGGGTCAACCATACTACGAAGGGACTTTTTCTTTCAGGATCTCACCAAGTTCTTATGCTGTTTTCTAGGAAGACTCCCTAGTGTCTCTGACAGAGGGAACAAAAGAGCAACCATTGCATAGTGCCTTCTCCATAACAAATGGCTATTTTCCAGAAGAAAGTTCTTTGTCAATGCCTTGCTTGGGAAAGGGAATTCTTCCCACCCAGCTTTCTCCAGCCTTCCTGTCTCACCTACCTGGAAGGGATATATAGTAATCAGGGGTCACAGAGTCAAGAAATATCACTAGAGAAACACATGCATATCAAAGCTAGAAATACAGGCCCACAAAAGGACTGAGATTTAAGTGGAAGATTTTAGAACACTCACCCTTCCATATGACCTTAACCCCATACCACAGGATTCCAGTATAAAAACAGTGGATGATGGCTAAAGACCTAAAACACACAGACTCTCTGAAGAGGAGTACTTAGGAAAACCTGAACTCAAAAGGAAGACAAAAAACAAGGATACTAGAGGAATCTGAAGTTTCTGGAAAGCTCTAACTCCTAGCTATATTAGCCCAACTCCTAGCTGTTAATATACATTTATTAATAATTAAATGTAATAATTATATTAATATATATATGTTAACACATAAATCCTTATACTAGTGGCCTAGTTACTTCAGTTCCCATTGCTGTATCTGACATGTCCAGCTTTCAACAAAAAATTACAGAGCATAACAAAGCCCCCGCCAAAAAAAAAAAAAAAAAAAAAAAAAAAAAAAAAAAAAAAAAAAAAAAAAAAAAAAAAAAAAAAAAAAAAAAAAAAAAAGAAAAAAAAAAGTCTGAAAAGACAAAGTAAGGATCATAACCAGACTTGGGTATGATATAGATGTGAGAATTATTAGTAAATTAAAAGTAATTATGATTTACATTTTAAGGACTAATGGAGAAAGGAGAAACTATGCAAGAACAGATCAGTAATGTAAGCAGAGAGATGAAAACTCTAACAAAGAAGCAAATGGAAGTATTAGAAACCAAAACCACTTTAACAGAAATGAAGTGTGCCTTCAGTGACCTCCTCAGTAGACGAGACATCAGTTCTGAACAAAGTTCAAAAGGTATTTCCCAAACTGAAATTCAAAAAGGGTGGGGAAAAAAATGAAAAAGAACAGAGCATTCACAATAAGCCAACAAACAAGAAATATTTGAAGCAATAATGGCTGAGAATTTTCCAAAAATTAATGGCAAGAACCAAATAAAAACACCAACTCAAATGAATACTAAATAGATACTAAGCAAACACAAGCACAAATCACACTCACACACACACACCCCTAAACCTACCTCAAGAACAGAAGACATACCAGATTTTCCTAACACAGAGAAAAAGGCACAAAGACTTAGAAAGAACAAGGAGACAGAGGAATTTATCCAAAATAAAAGAACAGGACAAGGCCATGGCCAGAGATCTAAGCAAAATGGATCTAAGTAACAAGCCTAATGGGTAATTTAGAGAAATGATCATGAAGATATTCAATGGGGAAAAAATAGATATTCACTGGACTTTAGGAACGAATGGAGGATATCAGTAAGACCATTAACACAGAGATAAGGAATAACATAACAGACATAAAGGGATCAATATATTAAATGAGAAACATGCTTAATGGAATAAAAGGTGGGCTGGAAGAAGCAAAAGACTGTATTAATGTCCTAGAACTCAGAGTAATGGAAAGTAATCAAGCTGAACTAAAGAGAGAGAAAAAAAATTATGAACGGACTCAGGGAACCCAGTGTCTCTATAAAGTGTAATAACATTCATAATGTAAGAGTCCCAGAAGAAGAAAAGAGCTTTAAGAAGAAATTATTTTGAAGAAGAAAATAGCTGAAAATTTTCCTAATGTGAGAAAGAAACAGATATCCAGATCCAGAAGGGACAAAAGATGCCCCCTCCCCACCCAAAAAAAATCAACAAAAGCAAAGACACACCATGACATACTATAATAAAATAGCAAAACATAGTGCAAAGGGGGGAAAATCAGCAAGACAGAAGATAGCTACACACAAAGGAAACCACATAAGGCTTTCAGTGGCTTTTTCAGTAGAAACTTTGCAAGCCAGAAAGAAGTAGCATGATATATTCAAAGTGCTCAACTGGAAAAATCTGCAGCCAAGAATACTCTATCCAGGAAACCAACCATTCAGAATAAAAAGAGAGATAAAGAGTTTTGCATTGGAACAAAAACTAAAGGAGTTCTTTACCACTAAACCAGCCCATTAATAAATATTAAAGGGAACTCTGAATGGAAAGAAAGGAAAGACTAAAAGTGACAGTATGAAAGTAAGAAGCACAAAAGCAGTAAAAATGAATATTTCTCAAAAAAAATATGTCAAAGGACTCACAAAATAAAAGGATGTAAAATAGGAAACCGCATACCTAAAATGTGGAGAGAAGAGTAAGGAATGTATTCAAACTTAAGTGACCATCAGCTTAATTTAGACTCCTATAAGCAGGAGATGTTATATACAAATGTAATGATGATCACAAATCAAAATCAAGTAATTGATATGCAAATAATAAAGAGAAAGTAATCCAAATGTATCACTAAAGAAAACAGGCAACCATAAAAGAGAAAAAGACTGTAGAGTTTCAGATAAAATATTCAGAAACCATCAAAAAACAATAAAATGACAATAATTACCTATCTATAAATAATTACTTTAAATGTAAATGGACCAAACGTGTCAATCAGAAGACATAGGATGACATAATGGATAACCCTCCCCCCCACACACACTGACATACACACAGCCCATCTATCTGCTGTCTAAAAGAGATTCATTTTAGACCTAAGTCACGTGCACATTGATAGTAAGAGGATGGAGAAACATTTACCACAGAAATGGTTGTCAAAAAAAAAGAAAGGGTAATGATACTTATATCAGACCACACGGGCTTAAAATAAAGACTTTGACAGGAGACAAAGGGGACTATCTAATAATAAAAGGGACATGGGTGCTTGGGTGGCTCAGTTGGTTAAGTGACTGTCTCTGGCTCAGGTCATGATCCTGGAAACCCTGGATTGAGCCCCACATCAGGCTCCCTGCTTGGCAGGAAGCCTGCTTCTCCCTCTCTCACTCCCCCTGCTTGTGTTCCCTCTCTGACTGTGTTTCTCTCTGTCAAATAAATAAATAAAATCTTTATAAATACAAATAAATAAATAGATAAATAAATAAATAAAAGGGACAATCCAACAAGAAGACATAATATGTAAATATTAATGCACCCAATATGGGAGCATCCAAATACATAAAACAATAATAAAACATAAAGGAATTTTAGAAAATTATAATATAATAATGGTAGGGGACTTTAATATTTCACTTATATTACTGGACAGTACATCTAATAAGGAAATAATAAATAAGGAAATATAGGCAATAATAGCTTTGAATGAAACACTGGACCAGATGGATTCAACAGATATATTCAAGAACATTCCATCCTAAAAGAGCAGGATACATATTCTTTTCAAGTGTACTTTGAACATTCTCTGGAATAAATCACATAATAGGTCATAAAACAAGCCTCAACTAATTACAAAAGATGAAGTTATACCACCCATCTCTTCTGACCCCAATGTTATGGAACTAGATGTTAACCAGAATTAAGAAAAACAAAAACAAAAACTGGAAAGATCACATATACATGCTACTAAACAGTGAACAGGACATTTAGAAAATAAAGAATAAAAAAGTACATGGAAACAAATGAAAATGAAAACACAACAGTCCAAGGCCTTTGGGATGCAGGAAAAATGGTTCTAAGAAGAAAGTACATAGCAATACAGGTCTACCTCAAATAGTAAAAAAAGTCTCAAGTAAACAACCTAGTCTTACACCGAAAAGAGCTAGAAAAAGAACATCAAAGCAAACCTAAAACCAGCAGGAGGAAGGAAATACCAAAGATTATGGCAGAAATAAGTGGTATAGAATGTAAACCAAAAAATAAAATAAAACAATAGAACAAGTCAATGAAACCAGGAACTGATTCACTGAAAAAAAAATTAAAATTTATAAACCTCTAGCCATACATATTAAAGAAAAAAGAAAGTACCCAATTAAAGTCACAATGGAGAGGAGAAACCAAACCAAACCAAACCAAACACCACAACAAAATTACAAAGTTTTCAAAATTTTCAAAAAAAAAAAGTGAGTACTATGAAAAACTACATGCCAACAAATACAAAACCTAAAAGAACTGGATAAGATCCTAGAAACATCAACTACCAAAACTGAAACAAGAAGAAATAAAAAATTTGAATAGACTGATAACCAGCAAAGAGATGGAATCCAAAAACTCCTGACAAGCAAAAGTCCTGGACTGGATGGTTTCAAAGGCGAATTCTACCAAACATTTAAAGAAACGTTAATATCTATTTTTCTCAAAGTAATATAAAAAAATAGAAAAAGTAAGCAAAGCTTCCCATTTTGCTCAATGATACTAGCATTACTCTGATGCCAAAACTGGATAAAAACACCAGGGAATAAAAGAACTATAGGCCAATGTCTGTGATGAACATAAACACAAAAATACACAAAAGAATACTAGCAAACTAAATCCAACCATACATTAAAAAAAAAAAATTCTCCATGATCAAGTGAGATTTATTTCTGGGTTGCAAAGGTGGTACAATAATCACAAATCAATCAATGTGACACATCGCATCAATAAGAGAAAGACTAAGAACCATATGATCATCTCAATAGATGCAGAAAAAGCACTTGAAACAATACACCATCCACTCATGAAAAAAAACCCTCAACAAAGTAGGTTTAGAGGGAACATACCTCAACTTAATAAAGGCCATTTATAAAAAACCTACAGCTAACATCTCTCTAAATGGGGAAAAACTAAGAACCTTTTCCTTAAATTCAGAAACAAGACAATTATGCCCACTCTTAGCACTTTTATTCAACATAGTACTGGAAGTCCTTGCCACAGTAACTAGACAACAAAAAGAAAGAAAAGCCATCCAGAGTGTTAAAGAGGAAATAAAATCTTCACTATATATAGATGACATGATACTTTATATAGAAAACCCAAACACCTCTACCAAAAAAACAGAGGTGATACTGGAATTCAGTAAAGTTGCTAGAATATAAAAATCAATCTATAGAAATCTGCAGCACTTCTACACACACTTCAATAATGAAGCCACAGAAAGAGAAATTAAGAAATTTATCCCATTCACAATTTATCCCATTGCACCAAAACCAGTAAGCTACCTAGACATAACCTAACCAAAGAAATCAAAGACCTCCTCCTTCTGTTTATTCTCTAATATCTGTCCTCACACTCCCAACTCCTCTGTACTCCAGTGATGATCCTCTGCCCCTGTAGAGATCCAGAAGTGTATAATCTTACATCTCAGGCTGATTTTATGGGTGTTCAGAGTGCTCTGGTAGACATATAGCTCAATTCAAGGACTGGCTGAAATAGGGTCTCCTACTCTTCCAACAACTTGCCTCTCCCTCTAAAGTGTTTTATAAGTTTGATATTTGGGCCATGGGGGAGGGAACATTGTTGGAGGAAGAAAAGTGAGTGCCTTATTTGCACATTATTGTTGAAAATAAATGCTCAATTATGTGTTTCATAAGGATCTTATTGGTGAACAAGAAATTAAAGACAAACTTGAAAATTAACAAGAGGAATAAATGGAATGAATATTGACTGATCATTCCAGTTAAAAGGTAGATTGGGCAGTATAGACATTCTGACAATGTTTATTCTTCCGATCCATGAGCATGGAATGCTCTTCCATCTTTTTGTGTCTTCTTCAATTTCTTTCATGAGTGTTCTGTAGTTCCTCGAGTACAGATCCTTCACTTCTTTGCTTAGGTTTATTCCTAAGTATCTTATAGTTTTTGGTGCTATAGTAAATGGAATCGATTCTCTGATTTCCCTTTCTATTTTTTCGTTGTTAGTGTATAAGAATGCAACTGATTTCTGCTGAGTGATATAAGCCAAGAAGAGAAAGTCAAGTATCGCATGGTTTCACTTACTTGCGGTGCATGAGGGGTAACCTGGAGGACAGTGGGAGAAGGAAAGTAAATGGGAACTAGGGTAATCTAGGGAAGGGAAATGAAACAACAGAGACTTTGGACACAGAAACAAACTGAGGGACTTGGAGGGAGGGGGGGGGAGGGATGGGAGAGC
>PITA01019998.1:12171-36170 GCA_004023965.1 Spilogale gracilis | reverse complement strand
TACATAGAAAACTCCTAAAACTCAACATCCCAAAGAACAAATAATTCAATTAAAAAATGGGCAGAAGACATGAACAAAAACATTTTTCTAAAAAAGACATCCAGATGGTTAAAAGACACATGAAAAGATGCTTATCATTACCTATCATTAGGGAAATGCGAATCAAAACTACAAAGAGACATCACTTCATACCTGTCAGAGTGGCTTAAATCAACAACACAAGACACAACATGTGCTGGAAAGGACTGGAGAAAAAGGTACACTCACTCAATGTTGGTGGAAATGCAAACTGATGTAGCCACCCTGGAAAACAGTATGGAGATTCCTCAAAAAGCTAAAAATAGAACTATCCATAATTCAGTGATTGCACTAGTGCGTATTTACCCAAAGAATACAAGAACACTAATTCAAAGGGGTACATGTGCCCTTATGTTTATATCAGCATTATTTACAATAGCCAAGATCTGGAAGTAGCCCAGGTGTTGATCAACTGATGAATGGATAAAGAAGATGTGGTATATATACAAAGGAATATTATTTTGCTGTAAAAAAACAATCAAATCTCGCCATTTGCAATGACATGGATGGAGCTAGCTAGTAATCATGTTAAGTCAAGTAGGGGCACCTAGCTGGCTCAGTCAGCAGAGCATGTGACTCCTGATTTTAGGCTTGTTGGAGCCCTACATTGTTTGTAGAAATTACTTAAGGAAATAAAATAAAATGCTAAGTGAATTAAGTCAGTTAAAGAAAGAAAAATGCCACATGATTTCACTCATACACAGAATTTAAGAAACAAAACAAGTAAAGGTGGGAAAATGAGAGGGAGAAAGATAAATCAATAAACAGACTCAACTATAGAGAACAAATGATGGTTACCAGAAGGGAGGTGTGTGTGGAATGGGTGAAATAGGTGATGGGGATTAAGGAGCACACATGTTGTAATGAGCACTGAATGACTAAAATGCAAACTTTTAAACAAGATTATTATTTGGTTGGCATTCCCCAGATTTTTAAGGGAAACAATAAGTAAACAAAAGACATTATGTTACCTTATCCATGTTTTATTCCTTAAATTTTAGCAGGTAGAAATAAACATCTTTTTGTCTACTTAGACCCTATTTTTTAGCAATTTTTGTTAAAAAAAGTGAAATCATTTTGAGGGGTAATATTATGGATAACTAGGAATCTGAAAGGCCCACGGACAAACTTTGGCATCTTTACGTCTATCTAAGGTTGGTACTAACAGACACCAAGTCTTATTTGCTCTCAAATAAATGTAAATTCTATTTTAATGCATTTTCTGTTAAATACTAAGAACAGAAAAGAATAAAATGAATGACTTCAAATTCTCTAATTACTCAATTTCCTAATCTTAGTCACATTGAAAAAAAATGCTGATTTAAATTATCTACAAATGGAAGAAAGCAGAATTAACAATCTATCTTATTGTTATTAATTTCTAACCTTTTATAAATGAGAAAATAATACCACTGAATTTTGCAATGTAACAAAGATGTAAGACTTCTCTGGAAATAAATACATATAAATGGCCAAATGTTAAAGTTGAGAAAGATTAGCAAAGTTTAAATCAAAGGGATTTTTACCATGCTTTCTCTCTCTTCTCTCTTTTTAAAGATTTTATTTATTTATTTGACAGAGAGAGAGATCACAAGTAGGCAGAGAGGCAGGCAGAGAGAGCAAAGGAGCAGAGAGCCAGATGTGGGCCTCCATTCCAGGACCCTGAGATCATGACCTGAGCTGAAGGCAGAGGCTTTAATCCACTGAGCCACCCAGGCACCCCACCATGTTTTTTTTTAATAGATTGTGTGATTCTCCTAAATTTTGATTTATCATTTTGATGGTTCACCCCAGTTTATTAGGTTGAAAAAATAGGATATAGCACATTAAAAAGAGAAGTTTGGTTTCAAACTACCTTTACCATTAAAAACAATAAAATTTTCTTTGTCTAGTGGGTACACAGAGCACTATTATTTTAGCATATCAAATGAGTACAGTTTGATAAAAATAGCTAAACGTTACCTAAAACATGTTTCACTTTAAATGCATATTCATATGACAAGTTGTAGTGTAGATTATCACATCATGAATAAATACTTCCCAAGACTTGGATGAATCTATTTTGATACACACACACACACACACACACACTCACACACACATACACACACACATTTTCAGGCTTTGGGACCTGAGAAAATATAGGAATACTGTGTTATAGAAAGAAAAACAAAAATCACAGCAAAACAGGAATATGTGGTCAATTTCAAAAATTTGAAAAATACTAATCAAGAGAACAATTACTAGAAGAACTGAGAGTTCTTTTACTTTCATCTCTATTTCCATGGCACAAAAATGAACTCATCCTGAATATCTGAAGTAACCATAATGATTGAGTACTATTCATAAAGATTATTGATAGTGTGGTTATATTTCATTGTAGTCAAGACTTTATATAAGAAAAAAATAACTTAAAAATTGTTAATCAGCAAATTCATTTTATAGATATGGCTAAGGATGCAAATTACTGAATTTTGTAGTTTCCTCATTCACATATTTCAAAGACAGTGTCATCCTATGGGCTTGCTCTGTGTCCAATAAAGGCACTCCTATAATGTTCTTGTTTACTTTGATTCATTGCCTTAGATGTCTTCCAGAGAATGTTTGAATCTGTTTTCAGTTTAAATTTTCCTAACCTTGAGCTCTCCTGACATTGTGGCTGGAAGCAAATTTCAAGATGGTTGAGGTACAAAATAAATGTAGATTGAATTGTTGAAACATCATTGAAAGAAAGCTACCAAAAAGAGCTCCCATCGTAGTAGACATTTAGTGAGTGAAAAATAAGCTTTTATTGGGCTAAACCACTGACATTAGAGTCTAATTGTTACTGTAATATAGCCAGTCCTCTTCTAACTAATACCATACCTAAAGCTACTTCTCCCCAAATAATACATATTTAGAAGGCCCTAAATCAACATTTTTGATAAATTAAACTTTTCATCAAACTTTTTACTATTACTACTAATACAATAAAATATTCATATATTTCCTGTGTACCAGATTAAACTTTAGAAAAATGTTTAAGTGCTTTTCTCATTCTTTGTTTTTATTTTCCCACTAAATATAATGAAAACTGTAATGTGATATAACTTTTTAACATGTTACTGTCAACAGTTTTAGTCTTAATATTTTCATATAAACCTTTTTCAGAATTAGTTAATTGAATTTGTTGACAAATTGTTGCATGTATTATTGTTTCCAATATCCTACTACTTTCCTCCTCCTCCTCCTCCTTCTTCTGTCTTAATGCATATCTGTGGGTGGTAAACAAATCCTAACTTTTTTGCTGAAAAATAATGTCTTTACACTATTGAATAAAAAATGTGTTTTCATTTTTATAAAAATCTAGGTTGTAGTTTTTCCATCATCACTTTCAAAATAGTTCTGCTTTGTAACCTGGCCTCTATTAGATACTTCACTGAGGATAAGCAGTCTGAATTTTCTCTCTGATAACTTTTAGGATTTTTCTTTTTATAGCTCAAGTCCTTCATTTTCACACAATGTGTCTAGGTGTGAATTTATACTTCTTTGCCTTCAGAGGGCATTATCAACTGTGGTCTGATTTTCTTTAGTTTTGGAAATTCTTATTTATAATTTCATCAAATATTGTTTCTGTGACATAAAGACTCTTTTATTGTTCTCCAATATACTCAAACTATTCTTGCCTCAAATCTTTTGCCTTTTGTGATTCTACATTTTCAGAAGAATCTTCTTCCAGATATTTGCAGGGTTTACATCATCAAGGTTTCCAGTCTCTCCATAAGCTTCACTGTATCAGAGAATCATTCTGTGATCATCTTCTCAAATATCACTCTTCTCTCCCTTCTGCTCTCCTACCCTGCTTTAATTTTTTTCACATTATTGATTACTTCTACACCTTATATATGTTTATTTATTCATTTGTTCACCATCTTATCATCCTAAAATTCAAATCCAGTGAGGATATTTTTCTCTGCTTTTTCATTTTTTATATCAAGCGTTTAGAATATAGTAGGTAGGGCGCCTGGGTGGCTCATTTGATTGAGTGACTGCCTTCTGCTCAGGTCATGATCCTGGAGTCCTGGGATTGAGTCCAACAGTGGGCTCCCTGCTCGGCTGGGGGCAGGGGATCTGCTTCTCCCTCTGACTTCTCCCTTCTCATGATCTCTCTCATTTTCTCTCTCTCTCTCTCTAAATTCTTTTTATATTCTATAAAAAGAATATAGTAGATACTCAGTCAATATTTTCAATGAAAACTCATCTAACTTATTTCTGACACTATTGTTAGATGTATTTGTACCTCTCGATATTTTTGTATCTTATTACTTATTTTTGGCTGTGTTCTGGATTAATTCCTTGATATCAACTTATTTCTAGTCTAGACTATACTGTTTACTTTTTTTTTTTTTAAGATTTTATTTATTTATTTGACAGAGAGAAACACAGCCAGAGATGGAACACAAGCAGGGGGAGTGAGAGAGGGAGAAGCAGGACTCCCGCCGAGCAGGGAGCCTGATGTGGGGCTCGGTTCTGGGTCTCCGGGATCATGACCTGAGCCGAAGGCAGTCACTTAACCAACTGAGCCACCCAGGTGCCACCACTGTTTACTTTTTTATGTCTATAAATTTTATTTCTATGATTTCTTATTGATTTCTTTTTTTTTTTTTACTTTAAATTTATTTTATTTTTTCAGTGTTCCAAGATTCATTGCCCATGCCCCACACCCAGTGCTCCATGCAATAGGTGCCCTCAGTACCCACCACCAGGCTTTCCTATCCCCTCACCCCCTCCCTCCAAGTCCCTCAGTTTGTTTCTGTGTCCAAATTCTCTCACGTTTCATTTCTCTTCCTGAATTACCCTACTTCCCGTTTACTTTCCTTCTCCTACTGTCTTCCATATTACCCCTTATGCACCACAAGTAAGTGAAACCATGTGATTATTGACTTTTTCTACTTGGCTTATTTCACTCAGTATAATCTCTTTATATCAGCCTGTATACTTGCATATCAGCCTGTGTACTGTATGTTTTGTTGGCTGTCTCCTTTCATATTAAAGATGTTCAAATATTCTGGAATTTGGGTTTTCTAAATTTATTTTTAATGTGATCTCCCATGCGCGCTTTCTCTTATTCTCCTCTGCTAATCTATTCAATTCCAATTGTATTGCCGCTCCTCTGAGACTTCTATTCAAAACTAGCCCTTTACACAGCATTTTGGAACTGTTGTCCTGAGATACTGATACTATCTTATTTTAGTTCTGGTTTATGAGAATGGACCTGTCCTCCCACATTCCCAGTCTAGTGCTTGCAGACAAAGAGTGGGTTGGCATTAGTTGAAGTCAGTGTCTCAAACTAACTTACTGCATCCTCTTGACCAAAATTTAGTAGCTATATATTCTGTGTGATTCACTGTTAAAGTCATACCTTAATGAATCATTGTTTCTTATAGACTTGTATTTAGTCATCAAACATCTATTGAACATCAACTAGCAGGAAGATATTTGGTAAGCAGGAAGAACTCATTCATGAATATGACAGTCATATCCTTTAGGAGATAATTAATATATGAGAGTCCCACTAATACAGTATATAAAAAACAAAAGAACTGTATCCCAGAGGACTCTATTTAGATTTCTGGGGGGGAGGGAGCATCATGGGAATAGATCATCTCAGTTATGCTTAGTTCATGACTTTTCTAAGATACATAATGAAATTCTTAACAGAGACTTCACTGGTAAAGATTCAGGGAGGTCTGGATTAAAAGTTCCAAAAGGAGTAGAAATCAGATTATACACACCCAGTCTCTAGCCCTTGGACATGACATTTTCAGTTATAATTCAAAGGTGGTTGTCTCTCATGATGCTGTGTTAGAAATTACACCTAATTAAACTAAAATGCACATTCAATTTCTCAAAGAACCCATGATCTAATAAACAAGATGATTATTATAGCATGTTTTCCTGAAACAATTCAAGGCACTTAGCTAATAATACATATCAAAAACATTTATATAATCAACTAAAAGGACTGGATTTTATTTTTTTCAGAGAATAAAGAAACAATCTGAGTTTTCTTTACCTCATGAATACATATGCTGCATAAAAATCATTCTAAAATATAGTAGCTTAAAATAAAATTATTTTATTATGTTTCATATTTTCCATGGCTCAGGAATTCAAGAAAGTCTTGGTTGGATGACTTTAGCTTAGGGTTTCTCATGAGTCTGCATTCTTATGATTGACCAAAGCTGAACAATGGGAGGCTCTAGCAATCGAGGTTGGCTGGTTTTCTTCCTACGTGATCTAGTTTGGGCTGGCTTATTATTTATTATTTATTTATTTATTTACTTACTTACTTACTTATTTGACAGAGACACAGCAAGAGAGGGAACACAAGCAGGGAGAGTGGGAGAGGGAGAAGCCAACTCCCTGCTGAGCAGGGAGCCCAGTGTGGGACTCAATCCCAGGACCCCAGGGAGCTGAAGGCAGATGCTTAATGACTGAGCCACCCAGGTGCCCCAAGTTTGGGATTCTTTAAAGCATAATGAACTCAGGGCTGGCAAGAGCTTATAGAATAGTTCAAGGCTCCAGCTCAAGTGTTTCAGGAAACCAACTCTGAATTACATTCACCAAGCCTCAGATGTTACTGTTACTTTTGCAACTTCTACTGGTAACAAGGAAGTCTCAGGCCCACCCAGATTCAAGGAGAGAGAGCCTAGAGCCCACTTCTTGAAGGGAGTGTGGAGACCACGTTGTAGAAGAGCAGGTTGGATGGGAAATATTGTGGCAATTATTTTTGGAAAATATAATCTGCCACAGCCACTAAAAACTAAACAGCATCTTATCCTGTGAACTTATGACTTTGTAAACTACAGGGTCCAGCGACTTGTCCAAAGTACCTCTGTTAGTGGCAGAGCTAGAAAACCAAACAACAAAAAACAAAACATGTATCTATCTCCTCACCCCCAGGCTCACTTTTTTTCCCCTTTGTCAGCAGAATGCCTCCTAGTGGGCACCCAATGCCTAGAAACGTGACCGATACAAAATGACTACTGAGTATGGAGAAACTAAAACACACATTTCCACTGAAACATAGGCTAGAAATCTGTCTGTACACGGAATGTCTTAACTGAACATATGAATTTTACATTGCAAATTCATGCATTTGATTATTGATTCATTCAAAACTTGTTTTAGGCCCTTGAAGTTGGGGGCAGGGATTTGAACACATACCAAGTCAATTAAAGAAATTTCTGCTTAGGGTCTACTGATGCATAAAAAAAGTACAAAGGTCAAATTAATATTGACATAAATCTCTAATTTGGAGAATTGAAAATTGTTTGCTTGAATGTCCTTGAAGAATCTCTAGATTTTGTAAGTAGTCAGATTCTGCTAAATGTACACACTAGAACCTGTGTTTGGTATAATCTAGAACACAAAGTGGTATTTTCTTTATGTGTGGAAAATAGGTTATTTTAAAATCCAAAATAGTTTTTTTTTAAGATTTTATTTATTGATTTCACAGAGAGAGAGAGAGAGAGAGGTCACAGGTAGGCAGAGACACAGGAGGAAGCAGGCTCTCTGCCTAGATCCCAGGACCCTTAGATCATGACCTGAGCTGAAGGTAGAAGCTTTAACCCACTGAGCCACCCAGGTGCCCTCAAAATAGGTTTTTTGTAATGAAAAAAAAAGCTTCAGACTATGACCCAAGTTTCTCTCTGAGGCTCTCATCCAATATATTAATAATTATTTTGATTATATACAGGAAAAATGCATCATTAAATGACAGTAGGCCCTAAAAAGGTGGTGTCTGAAGCATTTTAGCAGAAGATAACTGAGTTTTCTTTGGTGAATGGAGGGTAAGAGATGATGGAGAAATGCAAGATAATCAGGGAATTGTAAGATGCAGGGAGGACAACTGAGGATAGAGTAGAAATTAACAACACACAAAAAAACTACATACATCTTAGATCCCTGATTTCAGAAAGTTTCTGTGGAGTCACAATATTCCTGCCCAGTAATCTGGCAATTATGGAACAGTGCCAAGAAGTAGGAGTTCATAGGTGGTATTTGAGGAACCTGAGTAACTGAGAATTAAAATACAAATTCAGACCAGGAATTGGAGCACAAGAACAACCAATCATGCCAGGAAATTGAAAGATGTCTAGGTCTGGTTTAAGTTTTGGGAAGATAATTAAGAAAGTTTAGAGTAAGAAAGAGATATTTGGAATCAAGAGTCATCTTACTGAGAAGAGGAGGAGAGGATAAGACTACAGAACTTTCAAACATAACTTTCTATGAATTCAACGTGTAAAGAATTAATAATATGGACATCGATTAAAGCATAATGATAGCAATCAGTTCTATCAGTTAGCAGGGAGGATCATTAGGATAAAAAATTGAATTCCAATGTTATTTATTGAAAACCAACAGAGCATTGGGAGTCAAAATAAATTTTTCAAAATAGTATATATTTTCATTAACTTTTTGAGGAAGTTTTCTAAAAATTAATTTTTAGTTACAGTATTCTGAAAATTTTAGTAGTGTAAAAGTTCACTTATAACAATTGTTTATTGCATCTCTATTTTAACCTGTGATTATTTTTTTGATCATATTATATCTTTATTTTGCTTCATATCAGAGGCTCTGATATCATGCATAGTTCCCTAATTTCTCCAAAAACAGGGAGAGTAATTTAAAAATCATATGCATAGTAATTTTAAGTATTTATTTTCAGAACTTCAGCTTATCATTGAAGAAGTCACATGTGGAGTGAGCTGAAATTCTATTAATTAGTTACACACTAGTAAGTAAGCTTTAAATCCCAATGCCAATTATGTCTATTTATAATTGCGTTGAGCTGATTAATGTAAGACATGTCTCTAATTTTCAGAGGATTCTGATACATGGTGTTATGTATAAGAAAGTAGTTATTTTAAAGATATTCAATTTAAATGTTTATATATATATATATATACACATATATATGATATCTATATACTTTCTATATTACTTTCTTTACCAATACAAATGGTTGAATACATTCCCAAGAAGTTGTTATAATAGGAATATACAAACTCCATTATAGCAGGAGTTTGTATGATACACAATGCATTTGGATTAACATTATCCTTATAAAACAATAAATGGCTGCAAAAATTCTAAATGGGACCTTCAGAAACATTCTAGTGATCACATTATAATTCTACGTGTTTTGTCCTATATGTGACTTGGAGGCAAAACCTGACTGAGGGCATACAGTGATCAAAGTTTTGAGAATTTTTTTGTTCCTATTCACAGGTTGCCTAGAGGCAGTCAGTATGCTGGAACTGTGAACTGACAATAATGAGTCTGATGAGAAAATCTATAGAGAAGGTCTATGGAAATAGGGAAATAGTCTGTGTTATTTACTGGTGCCAATCCAAATTCCACATTGTTTGATATTTTATAAGCATAATTTAAAATATTTTTTCATTTAAATTCTTAGGAAATTATTTTTCTGTACACATTGATTATATGTTATTGGTGAGCTCTTTAAGGTAAATATTGACATTTAAAAAAACCTCTCAAAAAAGTGATATGTATAAATATATATTCTTAAGTTAGACACTTGGGACATACAGAGACTGAAATTCATTGTTATAATATACTATAGGCTTTTGTGTATGTCAAGGATATCATAAAAAAGTGACATATTCATCAATATAGGAGATTAATTAAGTAGTTATTCACATTAACATAATTAACATATGGCTCCATAAAACATTAGGTCAGGTTCTGTAGATGAGTTTTAGGAATCCTTATTTCAAAGAGGCAAGTTTTCTCCAAAAATAAAGTATACTTTGAGACAATTTTGTAAATAAATATGGACAAACTTGTATGTTATAATTAAGTTTTTTTTGTTCCTATCTTGAGTGCATTTCAAGGGACTACTGAGAAAGATGGTGAACACTTAATATCAGGATTTTTCTCCCTTGATTATTGATACCACTTAGAATAATGCTCCTTCTGGTTCTATTTCTACAGTACAATTGATTAAAATTCATTTATCACTGTAAAGAGACAAATATTTCAAGGCATTGAACCAGGTTTTCAGGCTGTCCTTAGTGTCCTCAGTCTTTGAACGCTTAGTTACCACTTCTATAAATTTAGACAATGCCTCAGGATCTTAGAGAGGATTTTATTATACTTGCTTTTCATTAAGACCCTAAACATTTATCTTTCCAATTATTGATTTTCTAAGTCCCAAGCTTAAGAGAATTCAGTTTTCCTAATCAGCAAGTCATTCCCAAGGTAAAATTTTATTTTATTAACAAAATAAAACAATCAGTATATGGCCGCATCTATCCAAATGATGATTAATAGATCACAATTAACATCTGAGTAGAAGATGTCAATTACGTGCTGATAGAAGTCATCACACACTTTGTCAGTTACTTTTTAATATAAGAGATTTATGTATTTGAATTATAGTGACTTCATGAAATATAGATTTTGCATTATTTTACACAGTGGGGATCTATTGTATTATTTATAATATTAACCAGCTCATGTGTTTTTATTTTCTTATAGCCAGTGTTTAAGGAGACTCTACTACTCAAAAATAAATGCAAATGCATTATTTTTTCTCTTAACTGTTTATTTTTCAAAACAAAATATTTTTGGAGATTCAGTTAATACACTTGAGAAGTTTCTTACCAGGAATGAAGAGATTGGAGAAGAAAAATTCAAAATAATATCAGCATAAGTCACTGAAGGAGAAAAGAGAACAAGTCTCTGAAGTTTCTCTCCTTGATAAAGTGAATCAGAATTTGATAGGCTGCTTTTACAATCAAAAATTGTAATGAGCTACCTCTTTGCATCTTCCTCTGGTGTGGAAAGTCCAGCTCTCGGAGGCATCTTTTAGAGACTTGTGGGTATAACTGACTGCTTGGACACTTGGATTATCTTGTTTTGCCAATGGGTGAAAGTTGCAAGATAAATTGCCACCGGTAAGGGTAGAATCTACGATCTCAGAAGAAAGGGAAACTAACAGGTTGAAATAAGAATCAGATATGTAACCTTAAATTCGTAAAGCTCTCATTTTCTAACGGGCTAAGCAATCCAATTTAAGAAATACAGGATTGTAGCCACAGGAGATTGGATCAACTTTCCTAGTTTTGATTAATTTATCTCCTTGCCTCTAGGCAAAATTAAGCTAAACTATACTAGACAACTGATTACCTGCATCTTTCTTTAAACTCTTTAGGATACGACATTCTGGAAGTTTCAGCTAGGAATCTGCTTCAGTACTACTAACACACTCTAACCATTAGAATGTTTGTTTTACACAACTTATTTCTCTCTTATGGCAGTTTAAGTCTTTTTCCTTATCCTATACGTAGGGAGGATAAAAGTCAGTTAGTGTGTCTTGTGAAATAATTAACTGAGAGGTTATTAAACTATTCTCTTCCCACTTCTCTTCCAGCTTAAGTAATACTCTAAAAAATCTTTTCTACATCAACTTATTTTATTTTTAACAAATTGATTTTATTTCTTAGAGTAGTTTTAGAGTTATAGAAAAAAATTGAACAGACTGTAAAAGTTTTTATCAGCAATTTATTTAACTAAATAGTAAAAACTCTTATTCTTTCAAAAATGTTGTCACTAAAGTATTTACTTTAAGTTAAGCAATAAAGCCATAGGTACTGATACTTTGTATAAATGTTGCAATAACACAAAAGATGCTAGAGAAATGGGATGAGTACCTCCAAATAATACTGCATAACTAAGTCGTACTACCTGATGATATTAAAGTCTATATAGGTACAGTTAAAGGTTAGAAGAGGCCAAATGGCTTCACTAAGTTTTCAGAAAGATGCAATTATCTATATCTAAGGATAGCTGAAGGAAAATAAATTATCTATACCTATTCTTATACATATTTCATAGAAAGAGTTGGGACTGTAGATATAATTTCTAAACTACTCTTGAATATTAAGACAGATATTGGAAGGAAAAGATTGCCAAATGAAAGTAGTCCATCAGGATATGTATTTTTCATGATTATGAGCTTTTTCAGCATATATTACATTTAATTATGTATGTACTATGGAATGTATTCCTCTTTCATATAAAATAAGTGCTTAGTAGAATTTATATAAATTTGAAGTCTCTATTATACATTTTTGATGACTGATTTGCATTATGAACTCATGATTTTTAACTGGCACAACGGCCAATTTCTAAATAGCATCTAGAAGTCATTATATGAGGTAGATTGTATAGGTAAATTTTATAAATCCTTAGAGAATTCATAGAAGAAGTAAAAAGGAAAAGTGGATAATTCTAACTTAAAGACTTCTTGCTTGCTTTCCCATTCTAAAACACCCTTCCTAACCGTGCTAGATGTGGAACTTGTACAGGTGAAACAGAAATCAGGTCAGGTCGTTTCTAAGGTATTCTAACTAGAAGCCAATTATTCACTCACTTTTCAAACTTTCTTATCTATCCACAATAAGCCAGATATTGAGAAAGCGTAAGGGATATAATGATGAATAGGACAGAGACCCTGCCCTCAAAGAGTAGACATTCTCTTCAGGGTTGTGCCTAAAAACAAAGTAACAAAGCCAGATACAACTTAGCATTTGAATTATTGGCTTTCGAGGTTTTTGTTTGTTTGTTTGTTTTTGTTTTTGTTTTCCATGACATTTACATGAGGGAAATCAGAAACCGTAATTGAGTCTTCTGAGAGCAGTTTTGTACTGCTTTGAAACCCCTCAATTGGCAGTGATAAGGGAAAACCACTCCAACATGGCAAAGTGGAAAGAACATTGAGAGATGAGAGAAAGGACGTTAGTTCCATTTATGCCTGTAGGTGATCATGTGAGTTGGGAAGAAACTAACTGATTTCTGTAATACAATCTCCTTTAGTTACCACTCCACATAGGTACACAGTGCTTATCTGGATTGGGTTTTATCTCTGTGTAATGTGTGGTGGAGGGTGTACCTGGGGGATGCTGTTCCCACTATTTTTTGTTTGTTTTCCCTTGATGAGAATTTTATGAATTTTATTTTATTTTTTTTACTTTTTAAAATTTTTTTGAATTTTATTTATTTATTTGAGAAAGACAGTGAAAGAGAGACCATGAGCAGGGGGCAGAGAGAAAGAGAGGGAGAAGCTGGCCCACTGCTGAGCTGGGAGCCCAGTGCGGGGCTCAATCCCAGGATTCTGAGATCATGACCTGAGTCAAAGGCAGATGCTTAACCAACTGAACCAACTAGGTGCCCCAAGAATTTTATGAATTTTAAATGGTTTCAGAGTGTCACAGTAAAACATAAGTGTGCCTATCCTTCCCAGTTATGTAGCTGATTTAAAGTATTTAATAGTAACTAGATCCATCACATTTCCAACAACAACAACTTTCCTCTCTTAGGGATTCTACACATGGGACATGACAACCTGGATGTTCTCTACTCTTTTATAATGTGATGCTGATATGCCAGTCCATGGCAAAGGGACTTCAGGGAAAAAACAGTGAAATAATATCTGTCAAATAGCTAGATGAATTACAGTTTGGTCTTGATGAAGGATAGTTAGAAGAAACTCAGACAGGGAGAAGGGACCCACATCCTAAGAGGAAACTACCCTTAGAAGGATTTTACACCACCTTGGAAGGAATCTTCCACCCTTTCCCACAAGATAGATGACAAAAACCTGATTGGATGACAGGCACCTGGAGGGTTAACCAGATTAGAACAGCCCATGGACAAGCCCATAAAAACTAGACTTAGAAACTCCCGTGGCCATCCCTCTCAGGTCCCCTCTTCCGGGGCTTTGCTATCACCTTGATTTGCTGTCCACCACCCTGGCCTACCTCTTCATTCTTCCAAGCGGCATGAACAAGAACTGGGGGGCACTTAGAGAAGTAATCCTGTAGCAGTCTTATTATTAAATAGTCTTAATACATGTCCATTAAAATGAGTGTTTATGTTTGTTTTCTGAAAGTCAATTTAAAGTCCACATTCATGGAAGAAAAGGGAAATAATGAAAACGAAGAGAGCTTTTCCAATTCCAGAAAACTTATATTCAGTTTTAAAAATAGCAGGATGGTGGTGCCTGGATAGCTCAGATGACTAAGCATCTGCCTTCAGCTCAGGTCTGACCTCCAGGTCTGGAGTTAGCCTTATGTGGGCTCCCAGCTCAGCGGAAAGGGCTGTTTCTCCTTCTCCCTCTGCCTCTCCCCCTGCTTGTGCTCTCTCTGTCTCTGTCTCTCTCAAATGAATAAATAAAATCTTTTAAAAAAAATAGTGGGTCATTGTTCAGTGGGTTGAGAGTTTCAGTTATATAAGATGAGTTTTAGATGGCTGCTGCACAATGATATGAAGATAGTTAACACTGCTAATCTGTACATTTAAAAATAGCTAAGATGGCAAAGTTTATATTTTTTTAACCACAATTCAAATAAATATGTAAAAGGCAGTTCATCAGCAAATAACTACATCAGAGGTATGACTCTAGCAGCCTCAAAGAAGATCTCAAAATTCAATTTCTGAATAGAGTTTTATGGTGAACAGCCACGTATGAAAATTGAATGCCAATTTTTAAATAACAAATAGAATTTATCTCTATGAAATGATAGCTGCAGATATGTTTATTGTTAGGAACGAAAATATTTCTATGAAAGAAAGTAATCTTTTACAGTGTTTAGTGCCCCGTGAGTTAAGTTTAGTAAGTCAAATACACAAGCCATGAATTTTGTGGGAAGAGGAAACTAGCACATGAAATTCTGAACTATTCAAGTGACCTAGTATTTAATGTAATTCAGGAAATATTCACTTAATAGTATCTTGTTAATAACAGCTATAATGTTTGTTTGTTTGTTTGTTTGTTTTTAAGATTTTATTTATTTGACAGCAAGAAACACAGCTAGAGAGGGAACACAAGCAGAGGGAGTGAGAGAGGGAGAAGCAGGCTTCCGCTGAGCAGGAAGCCCCATGCGGGACTCCATTCAGGAACTCCAGGATCATGACCTGAGCCGAAGGCAGACAGTCAACGAGTGAGCCACACAGGCGCCCAGCTATAATATTAATCTAACAAAATAAGTTCAGCATATATTAAAGTAATTTTTCTGATTAAAATGCAATTACAATTTTGCCATCATTTGGCACTGTAACTGATGGGACAAATTAACACTGGGAAATCTAATTCTTATATCACTGAGAGGGTAGCAGTAGTGTTTATGATGATATGAACTAATTATAAGATGATCCTGGGCATGAGAATAATTCTAGAATAAAACACAGCTTGATTTCAAGGGACCGATAACAATAGAGGGGCAAATTCCATGGAAATTTGATACTCTGAAATAAGCAGTGGTGAAAGAGTCATAATTCAAGAAGATGGAAAGTTAGATACAAAATATCCTACTAGTATATCCATTCAGATTACACCATCCTACTATTGACAACTTGATTTTGAGGTAACATTAAAAATATATCCAAGTGTTGAATCAGTAAATTGGACACCTGAAATTAATGTTATACTATATGCTAACTAACTGGGACTTAAACAAAACTTAAAAAAGAAGTCGAAAGTGGTATATTTGAGTTGCTAACCCACATGGAAATGTTACATTTTATGAAATAAAACCAAATTATATGATATTAAGCATTATTAACACAATATGACAATCAAAATTACAATGATTTCTATAGTATAGGATCCTGTTTACAATTCCAGCATTTGTTTTAGAATTAGATACAATGCTTTAATCTCTAAATCTATAGCAACAAGACTCCTGTAGGTATAGGAGAATCATACTAGAGTTTCTAAATGTGAAAAATAGCATTTAAAACTACTGTAATTATCAGTGTTAATCTTCACATATTGATCCTAAATCATATTACATTTCTTTCCTTCTAAGTGTTCTTTTAAAAACATACTTTTACACTATACTTCTTGATCCCAAATGACTTTTTTTTTAAAAAAAGATTTTAATTATTTACTTGACAGAGAGATGGCACAAGTAGGGGGAGCACCAGAGGAAGAGGGAGAAGTAGGGAGCCCCATGTGGGGCTTGATCCCAGGATTCCTAAGATCATGACCTGAGCTGAAAGCAGCGCTTAACCAACAGAGCCACCCAGGTGCCACCCCACCCCGGCCATGACTTTTTATGAAGAAAATTAGATGAACTAAAGATAAGATTACTCCCAAGAAGGGAATTATAAAATGATAGAAAAATAATTCTATTATGCATACTATTATTTGGTTTGGTAAATGACAAAAGTTGAATCCACAAAGTGTTGGCTCCAGATTTTTACTGCACTTTGCAATGATATAAGAGATAAGTACAATTTGCAACTTAATTTAAATTTAATTTAATTCTTGCATTTCCTGGGAGGATTATATGTGTTAAATATTTAAGTAAAGTTATCATTAACATTTTAAAGTAAATTCATAGTTGTTCTCAGAAATCTAGTAATGTAGAATTAATTCTGAAAACATTTCAGAAATGCCATGCTATAAAGATACTCTCCATGAAAGTATATAATTAATGATTATATGATGCTATTTATCTTATTAATAAAATACTAACAGCAATTAATGAATTAAAATCTGTGTTTTAATGTTTGGTAGCCAGCTCATTAAACATGATTAACACAAAAAGTGTTCCCAGTCTCTTATGGATCATATCTCAGAACGCATTAAAGAATTGCATTCTTTACCTTTAGAAATACTACTTCCTATCAGAACAGACCCTATATCCAGAGTGCAAAGAGAAGAGTAACAATGTGGTTACAAAAGTGATAAAATTGTCCTTCCCTGATGCTACATTATTGCCGACCACAGAAGCACCCACAATACTCTAGCCCCTGATTTTTATGAAAAAATATCTTTGTTTTTAAAATAATGTTCCACCTGACCTTCATGATGAGGTTCAAAGGTTAAAAGTACACATTATGAATATGGAAAGAAAGGGTCACTATGAGGAGAATAAGTTCCAGGAATAAAGTGGGGGAAAGGACAGGGGGAGGGCTCAAAATAGACATGTTATTTTTCTATGGAAGGTGGCATAAATTCTGTGTCACTCTCAGCTTAGCATAAGCCTTATGGATATTTCTCAATTCTATAACCACTCTCAGGATGCAGGACATGTTCAGGAGATTTATCTGAATCCAGAAAATGCCTAAAGCTTCATGACTGAAAAATCTCTATGCATGATCATCACCATATTTGGTGAGTCATGATGACAAATGCTGAGCAATCAAAATATAGGAGGTGAGTACCTACATATCTTTGAAGACTTTATTCATACTCAGTTTTCTTCCAGTAATAATTCTGTATAATCCCCCTACACTCATCATTCTATTGTTCTTAACAGCTTAAACTATATCTATCACTATGCTTAGCACACAGAAAATAAATGCTCACTGGATGTAGCTGTAATTATTACTGAGCATCCATTACAAGTACTAATTGTTCTGAATTTTCTAGTAGGTACCTGATGGGAATTATTTACACAATAATATGATCTGGCAGATGGTTAGGTTCTAGTTATCAAAGTCATGAATGAAATAAATACACTTACACTCCTATCACATTCTTTTACTATAAGATAAAGAGTTTAATGTGTGTTTTTTCCCTCAGAATAACAAACAATTCCCACCTCACTTCACTGTATACATTATACTGCTGTGTCCTTAAAAGTAGTTAAAAAAAGACCCAACAATTAAAGAATAGACAAAAAATGCTATGCACTAGTAGTTGTAGAATGCAATGACAGATGTGGGTATATATTATACTGCTGTAGGAACTGTAATACATAAAGACAACAAACAACTTAACTGTATTGTTATAAATAAATGTTATTGCTATGATCTAAAGAACATTAAATGGAATCTAAATGAGTCAAACATTGTAATTTGTGTTACTTTGCCAATGGGCATAAGGATGAAAGAAAGTGAATTCTTAGTAATTGTTAGAATCTTGGTGACCACAGACTAGTCCTCTGTCCCACTGATGAATGGTAAGATGTTCAGTGGCATAAAAGGGGAAGTAGATAGACATTTTAATTCCATGCAACACGTAGTACTGAAATCATTCCATTTAAGAGGCAGAAATGGGTCTTTAGATTTTTAGGTACTTGATGCATAACGACTAAATGCTTAAAAGAAAGATACAGTTCAGTATTTATTTGAGAAAGGTAGAATGCAATATCTCTTTGAGGAACATTTGTTTGAGAAAGTAGAATGCAATATTTATTTGGGAAAATACTTTTAAATCAGGAAAATGTTCAAGTTTGATTTTGATTTAATAATTTCAGTGCATATTAAATCCAAGTTATAGAAATTTCTTTTGTCAAATATGCTATGAACTCTTAGATTGCTACCAATTAAAGCCATCTAAATTGATACTACACGAAAAGGTGCATGCAGCCTTTTTACAAATGTAACAACACCTAGATATACATTAATTCACTAATCCATCAGTGGCACTTGAATATAAAATAAATTTATTTCCACATGACCCAAAATCATCATTATTTGAAAGATTTTTAAAAATAATTTTCAGGACAGTGATCTAAATATTTCCAAAAACTGTTTCTGGGTCATTAGTTTTCTTCCCCTGGCATATTAAAGGCAGTAACCAACAACAAAAAGTTAACATTTACCTCTGTATGTGTATGTGTGTGTGTCTGGGACTAGAAGGCAAATGGGAGGTGATGATACCCTGCTATAGTAGAATCAGATAAATCTGAAGTGAAATCCTGATTTTGCCATTTATATTCTGTGAGAACTAGGAACATCAGTTGACCTCTTGGAATCTTAATTTATCTGCAATATTGTTATGAGATTAAATGGAGTATTAGTCATTCATTTTAGTTAATATAGAAATTAACTAGCTGATATGAATATTATCCAGAATCAGGTAGCAAAAAATGCCAAACAATATAATTTAATGCACAAAATAATCATCATGGGTTCACTGTTGCAGAATTATTGCACTGGAAAGGTTGTTGCATATTAAATATTCATTTTTGTCATCTCACATACTGAAAATTTAGGGAAATCATTCTGGTTTATTTATTTACTTTTTTACTCCATCTGCTCCAATATGTTAGGTGTTTGCCTGTTTTCTACATTCATCATGTGTAATGTTAGAAAGTAAGAGATAACTCAGTGTGAGATTAAATTAGCTAAAATGGAATAGTTCAACATTATTGTGCTAAACTTAGTTGATATTGTTGTCAAAAGGAACTATACTGATTAGCATAAGAACTCTGTAAAGAAGCAGAAGGTTTTACCTTTACCTTTTATTATAACTTATTCTATAACATGTTCAGTGATGTCTTCTAGTTTTGCATTGCTTAGATAAAACTATTTCTTAAAGATTTTAGTTATTTATTTGACAGAGAGAAACAGAGCCAGAGAGGGAACACAAAAACGGGGAGTAAGAGAGGGAGAAGCAGGCTTCCTGCCGAGCAGGGAGCCCTATGCGGGGCTGGAGCCCTATACGGAGCTTGATCCCAGGACTCTGGGACCATGACCTGAGCTAAAGGCAGATGCTTAATGACTGAGCCACCCAGGTGCCCTATATAAACCTATTTTTTAAAGTTTTTTTTCTTTTAATTTATTTGTCAGAGAGAAAGAGAGAACATAAGCAGTGGGAGTGGTAGGCAGAGGGAGAAGCAGGCAGAGGAAGAAGCAGACTCTCCCCTGAACAAGGATCCTGATGTGGGACTTGATTGCAGGACCCTGGGATCATTACCTGAGCTGAAGGCAGATGGTTAACCAATTGAGTCACCCAGGAATTCCTTTAAATACTTTCTAATAGCATGAAGTTACCTTTTGTACCTGAGTCTCCCAAAAGAAAAAAAACTAAACTAAACTAAACTATTATTTTTTGTTTTTAATATTCTAAATTATAGTGTTTTTTTAAACAGAATGATTATATACTTAATTTTTATGTTGCAAAATATTTAAATTGTTGCATTCAATAAAACAACTCAAAAGTTTCTCTAGATTTCAAATGTGTCTATGGAAGGTGGTTCATTAGAATAACGACACTTGAAAATTTATGCACCATTCTTTAGATAAAAATTGGTAAGATGATAAGGATTATTGTTATTCATTCTTTCTCATATTTTTAGTTGTTTTATAGGTTAAGATATTTTTTCCTTTACTCAACTGTAAGATTCTATAATCTTCCAGGAAGTGGTCTTTGAATCACTTGGCAACATTTTCTCAAACTAAAAGCTAGAAGCATTTTCTTACATGCTCACAATGACATCTTTTATATGTTGTAGTATATTTTGTTCTATATTGAAATTATCCATTTTTTTGGTCTGTTTCTCCCAGTAGACTGGAAGATCCTTGAAGGCAAGGATGGTGTCTTGCCTATGGTTCTATCCTCCATGCCTAAATGCTATATGATTTGTTAAAAGAATGAAAGAATATTCTAAGACAGGAACTGTATAACATAATTATTTGCAGCCTTTATTCTACCTGGGAATCTCTCCTTCTAGTGCAGACTCACTGAATATGAAAGAATTGATTGTTGTTCCTCCACTTTCAACATCATGCCAAAGCCTGTCTTGCCTGACTTAGTCTTTCATTTATTTATTTATTTATTTATTTATTTATGTATGTATGTATGTATGTATGTATGTATGTATGTATGTCTAATTAAGGTAAAAGATATGACTTTGTTAATAGAGACAAATGTTAATGAAAGTCAAATCAGGTGCTGGTTCTGTCATCAATTTAGCTGTGGAACTTTGAAGACATTAATCTTAATCTTGCTGAGTTTTAATTTCTTCAGTTGCAAAATATGGATTCTAATACTTTGACTTTAACGCGGATGAAAAGGTATGACTGTAAGAATGCTTGAAAAGGATAAATAACTTGATAGAATGGTCGTTGTTCAACTTTAGTGTTCATGAGAATCACTAAGACATCATTATAAAATGCTGATGGCTTGGACCCCAATCTGAATTACTGATTCAGAATTCTAGTGCCTGAGTGCTTGCATTTTTACCAAGTTCCCATTAACTGCTAATGTTGCCAATAGAAGGACCACACTTTGAGAACCACAGAGAGGGGACTGTTATTCTATAATGGTTAAGTAATTTTGTTTGCTCCTATACTGATATCATAATCCCTTAATATTCAAATATGTTAGTCATTCTTCTAGCTGAATATATTCTTTTTTATGTTAATACTTAATAGTTTGGAACTTATAAAAAATGAGATAAAATTTCTTACCCATACATTTTAATGCATTAAAATGATAAACTATTTAATCAGTTATGGTAAAATACCATCAAAATGAAAAAAAAAAAAAGAAAAAATGTTTTCTAGAAAACTTTTTCAATGGTATGCATATTGAATCATGATATAAATCACAAAATATAGTTCGAACTTGCAGGAAGTTAGCAAACTTGAATAACAATTAACTCCCAATTGTACTAAGTTCTTAAGAAAAGTAGGTTTGGATCATGAATTTGAATTTAAACAATTTGATACATTAATCTACTTGGCCTCCTCTGCTAATTGGAATGCATGCTTGCAGCATACTATGTGACAGACTTGGTGAAAGATTATTTCTTTGCCAGGGCATATTCAATATTCAATTATTTTCTTGTTAATAATTTATCCTACATAATAGAGAAAACACTGTAAATAACCATCTGTCTCCAGAAGCAGTTTTTATATTTACAAATAGACACAGCATAGAATCTTAGCAAGAGGCATGTAGAAAGAAAGGATATTCCAGTTAACTGCTTAAATAAAGGGATTTGCCAGACTTCCATCTCTAAACTAGTTGCTATCCTTACCCCCTAGTCTGCATAAACAACAATAACCCAAGATTGGTCTTTAAGGGGGAAAAGATTGGTAGGAAAATGAAAGGTTTTAGGGTATATAAGTACACATAGTTTACACAGGAACAAAATTTATGAATAGCATAAATTCCTAGCTACCCAATGAGAAGTTGGAGTTTTCAAAATGTCTGCCATCTATTGCAAAAAGAAGAGAGCTGCTCTAGAAGTCAGTTGCAACAACTGTTAAAGTTAACTAGGAAAAGAAGAGGAAGTTGCATCATGATACAAAAAAAGTGGTGTGGGACTGTGCAAAGTCAACATGTTCGTCTCTGGGAGATGGTGAGTACGTATTGCAGTCCTGACTAAGAAAGGAGTTAAAGCAAGGATGACAGAATTTGAAATATATGTAGTCTTTGGGAATAATGAAATAAATTATTCATATCTTTGGCTTTTATTTGTTCTTATCTTGTCCTGAAAAGTATTTTAAGGATATTTGGCAGCAAATGTTGAAACAGCTCCTAATAATGACTTTAACTTATTAATTTTGACATTATTGAGGCAGCAAATTACCCAGATCATGGTTTATAGTCGGAATAAGTTAAACAGAAGATGAAGAATTTCTAAAAGTTCCATAACCACTGTTTGACCAAAATTAATAGGAATAATTATCAGAAGGAAGACAGAATTTAACAAGTTTAGGCATGAGTTTTCTATGATTTTTATTACTCAATTTAAAATAATAATTTATATTAAGAGACATTTCTGAAAAATACTTTATTAGACTTATTTACATTTTCTGGACTAGTTCTCTAGATTGGAGTGTTGTCATGCCTTTGAGATATCCTTAAGATTTTAATCATCTTTGAATTATTGCTATTCATACTTTAGTGCTAATTGGCTATCGTCTGATATCAATAGAAGATAAGTATAAAAGCCTAAGCTACAAGAATGCATAAAGTGAAATTTTCAAAGACCTAATTATTAAGAGTTTAAGAAACCAAACACATTTTAAGAGCCAGGAAACCGGTCCCAGGCAGAAAGTAAGTTTTCTTCTCTTAAAGACTGAACTACTATCTGAATAATCGTTGAATTTCATAATTTTGAAGGATTACTTATTTATTTATTTGGCAGAGAGAGACACAGAGAGAGAGGGAACATAAGCAGGGAGGGGTGGGGTAGGAGAGAGAGAAACAGGCCCCCTGCAGAAGAGGGAGCTTGATGCGGAGCTTGATCCCAGGACTCTGGGATCATGACCTGAGTGGAAGGCAGACACCTAATGACTGAGCCACCCAGGCACCCCTGAATTTCATGTTTTATTATCTTTTATTTTTCAACTAAGAACTTAAAATATGACCTTATGTGATTTCATTATTGTGTTTACTAGGGTAAATTTTGGGGGAAGTGTGTACAACACATCTGTACATAATTTAGCCTTTAAATCATTTTGCTGATCTGGGTAACAGCAACCAAATTTTAGTGAGCAGCAAAGCATCAAGACTAGGAATAAGGCCTTAATCAATGTTGCTTGTCTTCCAAACTTGACACTTGAAAAAGAAATGGTGGCTGTAATGTCTTTTGCATTTGTGGTTAATGCCATTTGTTTTGTTTGCCCTTTAACTATGACTTTAAAAAGTTCTTCTCACTAAATGGTCAGAGCCTCTTCCCCTACTCCTTACATCTGGGCTTGGCCATTATGACTTGTCTGGCCCAGTTATCAGACTTGACATAGAAGTTTCAAAAACACTTGTGCAATTTTTACTTTTCTCTTCTACTTCCACCATCATCATTGGAAGAAGCTTAGGCAAACCTCCCAAAGGACAACAAATCACAGGAGAAGGGTTGAACATCCCAGCTAAGACCGTCCTAGACCAACCAGCCCCTGCCAACCCACCAGAAAACTGTGGATGACAACTGAAGGACAGCTGAGATCCACTGATACTTATAAGAAATAATAAGTACTTTTGTCTGAAGTCAATAAATTTGGGAGTGGTTTGTTAGGCAGGGATTTGCACATCAAATTCATTTTAAATTCTATCCCCAGCCTATATTTCAGTAAGGCCTGAGTCCTACTGATGCCTTTCTTCCACAAGTACTAAGAATCCTTGATTCCAGGATGACTTCCTATCTGGGGGGGGGGGGGGG
>PITA01019998.1:0-12071 GCA_004023965.1 Spilogale gracilis | reverse complement strand
GAACTGAATGTATGGGCCACAATTTAGATTACATACTTACCAATTACAAAAGTAGGTTTGCCTTTTTGATGTTTGAGATCAAAGAAAAGTATATGACATATTGTCTAGTCTGTTAAAGGGGTGAGAAATCCTCTGTGTTCATTGTGGTTTTGGTACTATTAAAACTTTGCACATATATGAAGACATTTTAATATATTAGTAGACAGTAATTCAGTTTCATATATCAATATCCTTGCCTCTCATGTCTTCAAAATATATCCAGAATACAACTGTTTGTTCCTGGATATGTTGACCAGCTTGCCTTTCTGCAGAATGCTCTAAGTTGTATTGATTAATTACTCATTTTGCTCCCTATGGAAAACTTCTCATCCTTTGAAACCTATTTCAAATGCCTCTTCCTTTGGACAATCTGGCTTAGTGCCTCAGGGTTTAAACATACCCTCTTATGATCTTCACACTTTATTACTATAGCACTCACTCTATTGTAATTTTTATGCATCTATCTCTACCATCCACACATGGTTAGTTATCTAAGGGTGGGAATCATCTTCTACTCATATATATCTTCTGCAGTCTCAGAACAAATTTGGCACTTAGTAAATATTTTAAAAATTGTCATTGTGAAAAGATATTTTATTATAATAGAAATAATGTTTCTATAAGGAGATTCCTAATGTATATAATATATTCTAAAGAGAATGCTTAAATTATTTTTAAATATTATTAACAAAGTTATTTTTATTGCTTTGACTTTTGTAACTGAATAACTACTTTCTGAACTGTTAATCAAATATTCCATTCCAATGGTTTACATTTGTCATTCTAAAACAAAAGTTTGAACCTAACATTTTGGTTTTCGTTTTTTTAATCTTTCTCTTGTTCTGTGTTTATTAGCACCTATTTTATTTTGTTTATATACTATATTTATTCAGAAATAAGTTCAAAAGTGAAAATACCACAATAAAATATTGCAGTGCCCATGTGGGAAAATTACTATTCTAGGAAAATAAGTCTCATAATAATGGAGTACTCATTATTTTAAAGGATACTTTAGTGAATACTTCAATTTCAGCTTTTTGCTAATGACCTGTATGCCCTAAGCTTTTCTGAAGATCTTTCATTTTTTGAGTTAAGACTAAACATAGATTACCTCCCAGTGAGATAAACTCCCTCCACGAAGATCTGAATAAGCATAAATATTTTACAATAAAAATCCTTTAAAACACGGATGTTTGTGATTATTAGAGGTTTCTGTAGCATATTTCATGTTAAAAATAAAAGAAAAAACATTTGACATTATGCATCAATACTAAGTTAAAGTTTTTTGGTTGTTTGTTTTTTTTTTTTTTTGGTCAAGGAAATGGTTCACAACAAATAACTAAAAATTGAATAGTATGATTTTGAATATCCATTTGGTCCAAATAAATGATATTTCACCTTGGTTGCACCTGAAGTATACAAAGAGCTTTCAACAACATAATCCAAGGCCCTATCTCTAAAAATTGCTATTTAATTGATTTGGGGCATGCCCACTGGGCATTTTCTAGAATCTCCAAGTAACTCTAAAGTATAGTATGTTAGAAAATCCCAGAGTAAATAACCCTGGTGAATCTCTTGAAAATGTACGTTTTAGATAGGTTAGTCACAGCACTTAACTAAAATTAGATGTTTCTAACACTGTTTCTGACAATCGCATTAATAGCAGTAGGTATTCTAGATGGTAAGCAACTATGCCATGTACAAATGCACCACAAAAATATTTATATTAAATAATAAGTATTCCCTTATGTTCTGAGTGTCACAGATTGAATTATATATTTTTTTCTGAGAGAAAAATGTCAAAATTATAATTTGACTGAAAAAGGTTAATGAGTTTGTGTGGATGGCTAGATTATTTTTGGCTCAAGATAGGTCATTTTATCACATAATGCTGATGAAATAGCAGATGTTGTAGTTAATCTTTCTATAACAGAATACCATAGACTAAGTGACATCTAAACAACACAATCTTATTTCTCATAGTTCTAAAGGCTGGGAAATCAAAGATCCACCACAGTGCAAGAACAGGTGTTTGGTGAAGAACTTCATAATTCACAGACCCCTGTCTTCCTACTATAACCTCACATGGCAAGAGGGAGGGAGCTCTGTGAATTTCTTTTTTAACCCTCATGAGTTAATTACTTTGCAAAGGCTAATTCTAGTACAATACATTAGGGGTTAGAATTCTAACATATAAATTTGGGGAGGACATAAACATTTAGTTCATTGCAGCAAGGAAACTAAACTGTTACATACATTGATCTTTTAATTTGTAAATAATCAAAACTATTACTTATTAGAAGTGGATGTAATATGTCACTTTCAATGTTACTGATTATCATACTGGATAAGGCACTAATATATATTTTTATTTCAACTGAGTGTTCAGATAGTTCTCAATTCTTTTAATATACATTGTGTATATATATATATTGCAATTAACACTTAACTAATTATAAAATAATTCTTAAATAGTGATGGATGATTTTTAAATTAAACTAACCTTCTAAAATAATAATCATGGTACTACACTCATGAAAAACAAGATGATAACATTTTAGATATCACATCAAAGTCATGATCCATGAAAGAAATAGTTGATAAGCTGGACTTCATTAAAATTAAAAACTTCTGCTCTGTGAAAGACAATGTTAAGAGAATGAGAAGACAGGCCACAGGTTAGGAGAAAATATTTGCAGTGATAAAGGAATGCTATTTGAAATATACAAAGGCCTCTTAAAACTCAGTAATAAGAAAACAAACTATGATTTAAAAAAATGGCTTGGAGACTTTAAGAGACCCACACCAAAGAAGATACACAGATGGAAAATTAGCATATGAAAAGATGTTCTATATCATGTTTCATCAGGGAAATGCAAATTGAAACAAGATACTACTATGCACCTATTAGAATGCACCAAATCTGGAGCCCTGACTACAGCACATGCTAGTGAAAACATAGAGCAGCAAGAACCCTCTTGTTGAGGATGATGAATGGTATAGACACTTTGGAAGATATTTTGGCAGTTTCTTACAAAATCAAGCATAATCTTGCCATATAATCCAGCAATCATGTCCCTTGGTATTTACTCAAAGAAAATGAAAACTTACATCTACACAAAACCTGCACACAGATGTTTATAGCAGTTATATTTATAATTACCCAATGTTGGAATCAATGAAAATCTCCTTCAGTGGGTGACTGGATTAATAAACTGTGGTATATCCAGACAATTAAATATTATTTAGCACAAAGAAATGAGCAATCAAGCCATGAAAAGATATGGAGGAACCTTAATTGCATATTATTATTATTATTATTATTATTATTATTATTATTTTAAGATTTTATTTATTTGACAGAGAGAAACACAGCCAGAGAGGGAACACAAGCAGGGTGAGTGAGAGAGGGAGAAGCAGGCTTCCCGCGGAGCAGGGAGCCTGATGTGGGACTCCATCCCAGGTCCCTGGGATCATGACCTGAGCCGAAGGCAGTCGCTTAACCAACTGAGCCACCCAGGCGCCCCTAAATGCATATTATTAAGTGAAACAAGCTGAACTGGAATAAGCTGCACACTGTATGATTCCAACTATCTGACATTCTGAGAGAGGTCCAACTATGGAGACAGTAAACACGATCAGATCAGGGCTTGTCTTGGGTTGTGTTGGTGGGAGGGATAAATAGGCAGAGCACAGAGTACTTTTAGGGCAGTGAAAATATTCTGTGTGGTACTATAGTGAGAGATACCGTCATTATACATTTGTTCAGACCTATAGAATGTACAACACCAAGAGTGAACTAAGATAAACTAGGGTCTTTGGGTGATTATGATGTGCTAATGTAGGTTCATCAGTTATAACATATATACCACGCTGGTGAGGGACTTTGATGAGGAGGAGGAGGCTGTGCATGTCTGGGGGAAGGACTATATGGAAATCTTTGCACCTTCCTCTTGATTTTGTTGTGAAACAAGAACTGCTCTAAAAACAAAGAGAATACCATGAAGCATAAGAAGGATGTGTGCTAATAAGCACATAATTAAAATGCTAGAGGGAAAACACTAAAGAAAGTATGAAATGTTTTCTTTCTTTGGCTCTCCTTCGCTGCATAAAGAATTTTAACTTTTACAGTTAAAAGAAAAAGATAAGGCACTATCAATATCCATGATACAGTGAGATGTCTTATTATAACCATTTGTGGGGTTTTTTTGGAAAGGTATATACTTGAAGTGTGATATAGAAGTATCTTTGTGGGTTTTTTTTGAATAAGAAAAATAGCCTGAAAACTAACATCATTGGAGAAAAAAGACAAACCTGAGGCATGAGAAAGAGAACGAAAATGAAAAAAATTCTTACATATTAGACACTCAAGGAAGAAATGAGGCAATGTACAAAGAAAACACTGTTCTATAAATGTGTTTAAAAATAGTTAGGCTATGCCCAAAATATTTGACAAGAAAAGTAAGTAAAAACTAGTTGGGGGAGTTGAAAACTTTATGTAGGGTAAGAGGCAATAAAACATAGCATTGCGTATGCATATAGAGCTGTGTGTGTGTGTGTGTGTGTGTGTGTGTGTGTGTGTGTGTGTGTATAATATACAGAATATACATATTCTTTAGGAAAGCACTAAAGACTGTAAACTTGATGAATATTTCCTACAAGAGAACTCTAAAATACAGATTGTTTTAGTTAGGATGCTGTTGTATATGTATGACAACCAACTGGAATTATCTAAAACAAAATAAAGAAATAGATTGGCTCTTATAGTTAAAACATCTGGGGTACAGAAGAAGTTCCAAAAGTCCTGGATCATCTGCCTACCCTTAAGGTATGGAGATGGAGCCATTCTCTTTCAACCATGTGGAAAAAATGTGGGAAGAATTTTCTCCCAAAAGATAAAGAAGACAAAGAATATTGGAAAATAAAATATGTCTACCACATGACACATATTTTTCACCATATTAATTTTATTTTGCTTTTAAGTAAAAAGCTACTTGAGGATTAATCCATTACTCTCTATAAATGCTTGTTGCACGGGGGGGGGGGGTGTCATTATTTCCATGGAAGTATCTTAAGCATTTGAGAAAGAAACAAGCCTTTGGTTCCCTGAAATTTGCAATCCAGACTTAGCACATTCAACCATGACAAATTCCATAATAGTATGTGCAAGTGTTCAGAACACAGAAAACATTTTTAATTCTGACTGGACGGGAGAGGTGTGAATGGGGAGTTAGTTGGAGAGGGCTTTGGGTGGGGGTTGGAATGTCAGTGACATAACTTTCAGATTTATGTCTTTCCCTAATAGAATGTGAATAATTTCAATGATTAAAAATCAACAAGCTCAAATACAATTGAAATTAATAAACCATTAAGTGACCCCACACCTCAAGCAGATAGTATTTTGATAGTCTGCAATCTCAAATCATGTATATAACCAGTCAGAAGATTCAAGGAAGTTCTAAATAGCTGTGGGCAAACTGAAAATAAAACAAGGTTGACTTTTTGATAAAGGTTCTAAACAGCTTAGATAAAAACCATGTGGTTCAAGGGCTTAAGCCTTTCTAAAAATGTGTAAGCCTTATAAGACAGAGTTTGGATAGTTACTGATAATAAAATTTAAACTAAACTTGAATTTATTTTTGTCTTTGGTGGAAGAAACTGGTCCAGTTTCATTCCTACACAAAGTTAAATCCAAAGTGGATTAAAGACCTAAAGGTGAGATGTGAAACCATAAAAGTCTTAGAAGAGAATACAGATAGTAGTAACTTCTTTCTAGATACATTTCCTGAGGCAAGGGAAACAAAAACTATTGGGACAACATCAAAATAAAAAACGATGCACAGCAAAAAAAAAACAAAAACAAAAACAAAACAAAACAAAACACAAAAGAACAAAACAAACAAAAACCAAAGCAAAACATAAAGCTAAAAGGCAACCTATGGGATGGGAGAAGATATTTGCAAATAACACATATGATAAAAGGTTACTATATCAACTATATAGAGAACTTATTAAACTCACACCCCAAAAAGCAAAGAATCCAATTAAAAAATGGTCAGAAAACATGAACAAACATTTCCCCAAAGAAGACATTCAGATGGCCAACAGACATGAAAAGATGTCCATCCATTACTTATTATCAGGGAAATGAAAATAAAGACTGCAAAGAGATATCATTTCACATCTGTTAGAATGACTAAAACCCAAAACACAGGCTACAACTGTGCTGGCAAGGATGTGGAGAAAAAGGAATGCTTGTGCACTGTCGGTGGAAATGCAAACTGCTGCAACCAATCTAGAAAACAATATGGAGGTTTCTCAAAAAGTTAAATATATAACTACCTTCTGGTCCAGCAATTGCACTATTAGGTATTTATCCGAAGAATGCAGGAACACTAATTCAAAGGGATACACACACCCCTGTATTTGTAGCAGCATTATTTACAATAGCTAAGATATGGAAGCAGCCCCAGTGTCCACTGATTGGTGAATGGATAAAAAAGGTGTGGATTATTATTCATCCATAAAAAATAGTGAAATCTTGTCATTTCCAATGATATGGACAAAGCTAGAGAGTATAATGCCAAGTGAAAGGAGTCACTCACAGAAAGACAAATACCATATGATTTCACTCATATGTGGAATTTTAGAAACAAAACAAAGAGAAAAAATAAGAGAGACAGAGACACATCAAGAAACAGACAATTACAGAGAATATAAGGATGGATACCAGAGGGGAGGCGAGTGGGGGGGTGGGTGTAACAGTTGGTGAGCAGAGTAATGTATGAAAATGTTGAATTACTATATTGTACACCTCAAGCAAATATAACATTGTGTGTTCTAAGTGAAATAAAAATAAAAACTTTTTAAAAATTACAAAAAAATAGTCTTTATAATAACCTCAAAAAAGTTAAACTAAATTTGATATGAAATCCTATTACAGTCTTCTATTTTTAAACACCTTATTATAGATTTTCTATTCTTCTAAAGTCAATATTGATGACTTGTTTCCATCAATATGTATAAAATTTCCTTATCAAATAATCCATCAGAAAAAAGTATCAGTTAAAAAATAATAATTAAAATATAATGTTTCTCTAGAGGGTAAACCTACTAATTGTTTTTTTTCTAAATTATCTTTGCTAATGCCCATTACATTTATTAATAAGGTTTACAGCCTTTAAGCTTCCATCATCAGTTAATGGCAACTAAAGGAATAGTTGGCCTACTATTTCAGACAGAAATACTCATCTGTGACCTTGCCGTATGGAATAATTTTTTCATTGAGAGTAAATTCATGTAATAACTTACTGAACATCCAGAGGGAAACTAACAATTTTTTTTCAAAGAATTTGAAGACTTTTGTAGAATAAAATTTTGTACCATAAAATGTACACCAATCGGTTCTATTCTAGGCACTGTATCCCCGATGCCTAAAATAGTAGCTGGCACAGAGCATGTACTCAATAAATTATCTTGTTTTTTCTTGTCATCTCTTGTGTTTGCATATAATTGGTACTTGTAAGAAATTATAAAAATAGGAAAAGCTTACATAACACTTTATATATGCCAAGTAATTGTTCTAAACCATCTATTTATTTATTTATTTCAAAATTTTATTTATTTGACAGAGAGGGAGAACTCATACAAGCAGGGAAAGTGGCAGAGGGAGAAACAGGCTCCCTGCTCAGGGAGCCTGATGTGGGACTCAATCCCAGGACGATGGCACCATGACCTGAGCCAAAGGCAGACGCTTAACCTACTGAGCCACCAAGGTGCCCCTGTTCTAAATCTTTTAGTGTCCTTCAGATATTATCTTAATTCATAGACAATATAGTTTCACATATACAGAAAATAATATATATGTATTTTATATGTATTTAAAAACTATCAATATCCCTATCTGATAAGTCATTTCCATCTCACTTTATAAAGTTTCTATAAATACTATATAACAAAGTAATAAATATTTTTCAGCTTTTTCTAAAGATTAGATTTTAACCAAAGGTTTCAAAACTACACCAAATTGAGAATTAAAAACAACACTGATTATTCTAACATTGAATTTAAATATTGACTTAATATTGATTGATTTAATAATTTAAAATCAATTTAATATTGATTTAATTATATTGATTTAATATAAGTAGATCTCATTTTCAAATGCCCAAATTTCTGAATACAATTATATCTAATTTTCCTTATAAAATGCAATAATGCTTAGCTTCAAGTGATATATTCATATCCTTAATTATTTAATAAATATTAGACCAAAGTAAAAGGTAGAGTTATTGTTTCACAGGCACCATACTTCAGATAGATGGCTTCACATCTTTGTTTCCATTACCAAGACTGGTCCTGGCTTTTCAAATGTACGAGACCATTTTTCATAAAACAGTCCTACTTTCCCAAATCCCAAGACTTCTAACAGTGACTTTAATTATTCTTGAAATTTTCCCAAGAAGAATGGCCATCAGTACATTCTACTGGGGTGATGTTGGGGACTGGCTAAACCCACTTGCCACCTGACTCACTCTCATTTTCACACTAGCCTGGAGACCTGTTCTAAACTTATGCCTCAAAATGTCACAAATATTACATGCCATGCAACCTCAGGATCGCTTGTGAAACAGCAAATTTAAATCTGCATATATTAAGGATCTACAGTATTCAGTAATCAATCACAGCACATTCCAACACAAAACGTAATATAGTAAAACCCCCAAAGCGTCAATGTGTTATCACACAAGCAGCTCTTGTCCTCTCTTCCCAGCTTTTGTCAAATGAAGGCAGATTAGAGTTCTGATCATTTTGGCAGGACCAAAGTGCACATGGATTATACCAGGACAGTAAAGAGACAATGAGGTTAAAGTGAGCTTGAAGGCTAAAGGTAGGTCTCTAGGTCTCCAATTTCCCCAGAAATTCCTATCCAATTTCCCCAGGTTTGGCATGAAGCCAAGGCTGGAAACCATTTGCTCTCTTCCCCTTTGCTTCTATTCTCAGAATAGCAATTTTCCAAGTGTGGCTTCAAGAATTTGGGAGTCCCCCAAGGCCTTTTCAAGGGTACCCTGAAGTCTTCCCTTTACAAAACCATGGATCTATGTGAGTCCTGATTTTCTCTCTATGCTTCAACCAAAACAAAGTATCACAAAAGATTGATTGCAGAAACAGATATTAGAATCTAGAGCTCTTACAGAGGTTTGAAAAATGTAAAACAACATCAATCTTTTCCTTTTTGTTTGTTTTGAAAAATTCAGATTTTTGTAAAATGTTCATATTAGGATATAGTTTTTTTATAGCTGTTTTAAATTAGTAAGTATATATATATTTAAATTATACATACATCTATATTTAAAATATAGTAAAGATTAAAGATATAATCTAAATAAAAAAGGTTTTGGGGATTCTCAATAATTTTTAGGACATAAAAGGGTCTTAAGATTGTGAAGTTCGAGGGGCACTGGGTGGCTCAGTCATTAAGTGTCTGCCTTTGTCTCAGGCCATGATCCCAGGGTTCTGGGATAGAGCCCCACATTGGCTCCCTGCTTAGTGGGGAGTTTGCTTTTTCCTCTCCCACTCCCCCTGCTTGTGTACCTTCTCTTGCTATCTCTCTGCCAAATAAATAAATAGAATCTTTAAAAAAAAAAAAAGACCAAGAAATTTGAGAACGACTATCCCAGAAATAGATTCAAAACAACTTCAGGAGTTATGCCAAAACACAGTGAATCAACTTTCAGAGAGCCCATAGGGAATGCCTCACTGGACAGGCTGAGACATTGACTTTTCCTTTATTCTCACAGCTGTCTTATAACTCTTGCCATCTCCACTTTCAGAAGAGAAAACTGAAGTTTATATTAACTGTGAAACATAACGGAACAATTTTGTGCCTATTCTTTTACCCAGTGGAAAGTGTGTATAGCCTAGTGGGAATTTATTCAAGTAAGTCTAATATGGTTCTTGTATATATTAAGCACTCTTCAGAGTGGTGACATAAACTTTCAAAAAAGGTATTCAGGTTTGGAAGTGACAATTTAAAAACAGCTAGACTGATAGGGCTTTGACTTTGGGAGCATAATGGTGGTTAAAGCATTGGCATAACATAGTCAGAGAGGGTCATTTACGTGCTTTCGAATACGCAGAGAACTTCCATTAATTTTACAACTTCTTTTTCTTTTTCCCTTTGCTTTTCTCCAAGTCAATTAAAATGCAAACAGGAGGTTTGATAAGAGGCATCAAGACAAGTGAGGCAGGGGATAGCACTAAAATATGACTACCTAATGTATGCACAGTAAGAGGAATAATTGGATTTTTAAAGTCTGAGCATTGCATGCTTTACCCTTTATCTCCCATTAAATCTATTAGTGCCTTGCTCTCTTTATATCTAAAATGTTAACCTTTTTGAATTTTTAATAACTAAAACTTTGTAACACTTATTAAAATGTGAGGTTGTATTAAATCTGCCATTTGGCTCTTATAAATCATTATTCTTTATCTGAAATAATGGATTTCAATGTCTGATGAAGTTTGATTTGTTAATTTATAAAATAATGATTGTAAAAATGACCCTATAATTTTTAACAATATCTTAATCACATTTTTCTATACCCTGTACCTATGTAGGGTACCTATGCAGAGTTTTATTAACCATACCTCTTTAACACAATCACTTTAACCAATGAAAGAATAAGTTCAAAACTGTACTTAATGTTAAGTGTTCTCAAATGTTAACTACTTAAATGTTCAAAATATTTAGTGTTAAATATGCCTGTTTACATTCTACAAATAACACGAAATTATAAAATCAGTTGGAAATTCAATTAATACATTTTACAAAAGAGAAAAAGGTACTACATTTTACCCCAAATTTGGGAAAAAACATTTGTACTGCAAAAGTGTACCGTACTCTGGAATTTCTTTTTGAGAATCATAAGACAAGTTCAAAGGTTTTGAATGGTAGAGCTTAAATATCTCCCAAATTATACTTTCAGCACTTTTCATTCACTATAAGATAGTGCTGTTTGTGCATTTTGCCAATATTTGAAATTTTACACATAAAACACAGAGCTCATGCTCTTCATCCCAGTCAATATCCATTCCTGACTCGCTTCCTTCTCACAGAAACCTGTAAATCAGAATCCTGATTACCATTATTTCCTTTGTCTGTCTTTTTTCCCCTCCGGCTTTCCAATTTCTTTCTACCTCTACTTAATATCCTAAACACTTTTATCATGTTCCCATCATGAAAAAAATATTTTACTATTTTTCTCTTTTTTTGTTTTTTTTTTGTTTGTTTTTTGTTTTCTTACTTTAAATTTATTTTATTTTTTCAGCATTCCAAGATCCATTGCCCATGCTCCACACCCAGTGCTCCATGCAATAGGTGCCCTCAGTACCCACCACCAGGCTCTCCAGTCCCCCCACTCCCTCCCTCCAAGTCCCTTAGTTTGTTTCTGTGTCCAAATTCTCTCATGTTTCATTTCTCTCTCTGAATTACCCTACTTCCCATTTCCTTTCTTTCTCCTACTGTCCTCTATATTAACCCCTTATGCAACACAAGTAAGTGAAACTATGTGATGCTTGACTTTTTCTACTTGGCTTATTTTACTCAGCTTAATCTCTTCCAATCCAGCCCATGTTGCTACAAAAGTTGGATATTCATCCTTTCTGATGGAGGTGTAATATTCCATTGTATATATGTACCACATCTTTATCCATTCATCTGTTGAAGGGCACCTTGGATCTTTCCACAGTTTGGCTATTGCGGCCATTGCTGCGATGAACATTGGGGTACATATGGCCCTTCTTTTCACTACATCTGTATCTTTGGGGTAAATGCCCAGTAGTGCAATTGCAGGGTCATAGGGTAGCTCTATTTTTAATTTTTTAAGGAATCTCCACACTGTTTTCCAAAGCAGCTGCACCAACTTGCATTCCCACCAACAGTGTAAGAGGGTTCCCCTTTCTCCGCAGCTTCTCCAACACTTGTTGTTTCCTGACTTGTTAATTTTGGCCATTCTAACTGGTGTAAGGTG